>JAAAKG020119640.1:0-15121 GCA_010014905.2 Druon quercuslanigerum
AGTACAATTTTTTAGGTGAGGGTAAGGACCGGCCTCCTTCCTTGGTTCGCAGATGGCACCGATGTGAAATTTCGGTCTGGGTCAAATCGACCCCCCCCCCCCCTACGGTTAACGGGTTAACAAAGGATCAACAATATTTACATGCCTATGAACTAAAAAACGGTCGTAGCTAGCATTTTTTAAAATACTTTTACAAATTGAACATTTTGAGACTGCTTGATTTTCAACTTTCAGCTGCTCAATCTTCAGTTCTTCCTAAGGAATTTTTTTTGTCCTTTTGCACTAAATTTAATAAAAAAAAAAAAACAATTCATTTAATCTGCATTCCGGAAAATGTGAGGTTATATCATGCTCTTTCCCCCTCTCTCCTCAAGTCCGCCATTTTGTCACATTAATTACATTTTTTACGTATAATACGTATAAAACTTCGAGTTACGCGTAACCGTGCAACCCTATCCAACACTGATTTTCGTAGACCAGTGTACCAAAAAATCGAAAATTTTTTGGTTAATTAATCAATACTGATACATTGACCTTACTTTTTCAAGGTCATAAAATGATGAATGAAGCGAATAGAAGCGGCCCGTGACCGACTGGATGGATGAATGAACCAAGGAGTACGCGACGATACGGACGGTAGTATTGTTTTGGTTATTTTGGCAAACCTAACACAACATCGCTTGTTGTTTAAAAAAATAAATGATTTTGTCGCCTCGTCTCACACCGCGATTCTCTGTTCTCGTTTCCCTTTGTGTATGTTCGTGGCTTTCATATACATACGAGCATAATGCACGTTTGGGAGCCTGTTTAAACCACGATGTGTTGGTAAGATACGCGTGCCAGCTATGCCGCTACTTAGACGGCGTACAAAAACAAATTGTTCAATTCGGTTTGTTTGTTCCCGTTGAAAATCTCCGGTGGATTGCTATTCATTCGGAAGAAGATATCTCAATACTGACATTGATGTCACTTTTTCAATTAGGCCTGTGCATACCGAAGCTTTAAATCGAGGTTCTCAAAGCCCGTGCAGAAATTTGCCTACTTAGCCCCGTCTGAATAGGACTTTTTTTTCTATTTTTAATATAAAATATGCTCAATTATAATCGGACATTAATGGGATTTTACTCTACAATGCTAAATTAGTAGAAAATTGCTAATTAATAGTCACGTGACCAGATTCCTACCTTACCGACACTTTTTTTATTTCCCAACTTATTTTCACACGATGCGCCACATCGAGTTGAAAATTTGGGAAAATAAATAAAAAGCATTAAGGAAGGTGGGTCTGGTCCTAAATTTTAATAATTACGAAAAAAATTAATTACAAAAAAAAACTTTTTTCATAATTATTCAAAATTAGGACCAGTCGCAGATTTCTTATTGCTTCTTATTTGTCGTTCCAAATTTTCAACTCAATGTGGTGCATTATGCGAAAATAAGTTGGGAAATAAAAAAGTGTTGGTAAGGTACGAATCTGGTCACGTGACCCACTCATCACATGGCCTTTAACTACAGTTTAGGTTTAGGACAGCGCGTTTTTCTCCACTTCTTTGCACTGGTGCCACCTATTATTGATGTGACATATTAGTATTACTATTGTTACTAATATGTGACAGTAATAACACGTCGCAGCCAATAATTGAAAATATTATTATATAAAACATTATTTTTAATTTGTGCAAAAAAAGGCACATAAATATTCAATAGAACCGAGTCGAATCTGGTGATTTTGAAGTACGTTTGCCAATTTCTGCACAATATAAGCCTCGGTGTTTAATTTTTCCGAAAATGCATTATAGTTAACCTAACTTTTTTCAAAGACACTTTCCCAGTTTCCTTTAAACTATTCACTTATTCTTCAATATTAATCTGAGACTTATGAATTTTAAAGAACCTAAATAGTATAACAAAAATAATATCGGTGACCAAAATTATTTAACTTGCAACAAATTGAAGCCAAAATCCACTTATTCACAAACGAAAAATCGCAGAAGGATCCAGATTCACGGTGTCGTGACAAAAGCAGCGTGCATGCGCATGCGCTTTACGAGAGACGCCATTTACTTTCAGCGGTATATTCAAAATAAATTTGAGCCTCTACTTGAAGGGCTTTTTATTAAAACCATGCTAGTTAAACTTTTTTCAAAACACATTTTATTGATTCAAAAATTCGTTAAAATTCTACCGCACAATTTGTAAGAAGAATCTTGAATTGAAAATTATTAATAAATGCGAGATACGTAAAAAGTAATAGCGTTATTCCATTGAACAATTTAACAATTAATTTTTTTTTACAATTAACTATAAGTTTTTGTACTATCAGTTTTACAGTGATTTGATGAAAAGTATTTTTTTTTTATATTTTACTAATTATTAAAAATGTAATGAGAAAAATTTTATTTTATATTAACAAGTTTTTGGATCTTATCAACTTTAATATTTCAATTTTTAAAAATGCTGTTTTCTTTTTCTAAAAATTTGTTTTTATTACTTACATGCTAAATAATAAATAATCCCAAAATGAACCCAAAAAATAATTTCTGGAATAATGATAGAAGATATGTTTAACTTTGCTGTTATTTAAATTTTCACAAGTGCTTGTGATATTTTTCAAAATTATTGCTGAAATAGGACTAAAGTAAGAAAAAATTTAAAAATATGTCCCGTTTCACCGGAATTGCAACCTAAACAAATTAATCCTCAACCAAAAAGTTGTATTACTTGACATTAAAAACAAAAAAGATAAAATTTCATTTTAAAAAATTAATTTCACAACCAGAGGCGATTTTTCAACATATAAAGATTTTTCAGTCATGAAAATTTCATTTTCAAAATTCAGAGTTTTAACTTTTTTATTTCTCCTCGCAATTAACATTCAAATACCAGAATGTCAATCCAGCAATATTTTTAATGTCGAATTTTTTATAAATGGAATTAAACGATATTTCAGATACAAAAAAAAAATTTAATTTACTTATTTATTTTTTATTATTATTATTTTAGTTTTATTATTTTAATTTTATTATTTTATTATTACATTTACAATTGTTAGAAAAAAAATGTTAAAACTCTAAATTTTGAAAATTTATTTATTTTGTTGAAAATTCAATTGTCAACCTAAAAACATTAATTTTCAACCAAAAAGTTGTAATAGTTGACATTACAACTAAAAAAGATAAAATTTCATGAAAAAAAAATTAATTTTACAACTAGAGGCGATTTTTCAACATATAAAGATTTTTCAGTCATGATAATTTCATTTTTAAAATTCAGAGTTTTAAAATTTTTTTATTTTTTCTCACAATTAACATTTAAATACCAGCATTTTAATCTTGTAATATTTTTAATGTCAATTTTTTTATAAACGGAATTAAACGATATTTCTGATACAAAATAAAAGTTTTCAAACCTACTTATTTATTTTTAACAAAAAAATTAGTTTCATGAGAGGTGATTTTTTTAACATAATACTTGAATTTTCAACAAAATAAATAAATTTTCAAAAAAGTATTAAAGTGTTTTGTTACCAAAATCATCTCTTATAAAACTAATGCTTTTGGATAAAAATAAATAAACATTTTTTCACAATCTTAAGATTTATCAATATTTTAATAATATTGATATAGACCAGTAGACAAATAAAATTAACATTTGAAATTAATAATAAATAAGTAGGTTTGAAAAATTTTATTTTGTATCTGAAATATCGTTTAATTCCGTTTATGAAAAATTCAAAATTAAAATATCACATGATTAAAATGCTGATACTTGAATGTGATTTGTGAGAAAAAACAAAAAAATGTTAAAACTCTAAATTTCGAAAATTTATTTTTTTGTTGAAACTTCAACTTTCAACCTAAAAACATTAATTTTCAACCAAAAAGTTGTAATAGTTGACATTACAACCAAAAAAGATAAAATTTCATTTAAAAAATTAATTTTACAAGCAGAGGCGATTTTTCAACAAATAAAGATTTTTCAATAATAATAATTTCATTTTTAATCGTGTAATATTTTTAAAGTCGAATTTTTTATAAACGGAATTAAACGATATTTGAAATACAAAATAAAAAATTTCAAATTCACTTATTTATTTTTAACAAAAAAATTGGTTTTATAAGGGGTGATTTTTCTAACAAAACACTTGAATTTTCATAAAAATGAATAAATTTTCAAAAAAGTATTAAAGTATTTTGTTACAAAAATGATCTCTTATAAAACTATTTTTTTTCTTAAAAATAAATAACTAAATTTGAAAATTTTTGTTTTGTATCTGAAATATCGTTTAATTCTGTTTATAAAAAATAAGGCGCTAAAAATATTACAGAATTAAAATGCTGTTCCTTGAATGTTAATTGCTAGCTTAATAGAAATAAAAAATCTGTCTAATAGTTTCAAGTACCATATCTTATTATTTCTGGAAACTATAAATTACATACAGTAAGAGGGGTTGCGGTGGGGGGAGGGGCAGAAATAATTTTGTTACGGTTCGCTACATTTTTTTCCAGTGTCTGAAACCTTGTAACGAAATAAAAATATGAGTTCAGCTAAATTGCTTATTCCATGATCGGAACTGATAATCTGATCAATGAGAAGGAATTACGAGAGGAATTCCCGGAGGGAAGGAGTATTATAAAAAAATTGGCGAGGAGGAGAATAAAAAACAGTTAAATTCATCTGGAAATGATAAATTTTTAGCCACATATAGAATAGTTAAATTTTCAGTAAAAAAAAAAATTTTTAACAAAATTATAACAAATTTTCAACAAATTACTTAAACTTTCTACCAAGTAGTTAAATTGAACAAAAATTAATTTCGCCCCAAGAAGATTCAATTTATACCAAAACAACGAATTTTCAAACGTTTAGTTAAATTTCAAACCAAAAAATAAATTTTCAGCAAACAAATGCAAATTCAAGTGTTTTGTTACAAAAATTATCTCTTATAAAGCTATTTTTTTCTTAAAAATAAATAACTAAATTTGAAATTTTTTATTTTGTATCTGAAATATCGCTTACTTCCGTTTATAAAAAATTTGACATAAAAAATATTACAGCATTAAAATGCTGGTACTTGAATTTCAATTGTGAGAAAAAGTAAAAAAATGTTAAAACTCTAAATTTTGTAAATTTATTTATTTTGGTTGAAAATTCAATTTTTAACTTAAAAATATTAATTTTTAACCTAAAAGTTTTAATAGTTGACATTACAACCAAAAAAGATAAAATTTCATATAAAAATTAATTTTACAAACCAGAGGCGATTTCTCAAGATATAAAGATTTTTCAGTCATGAAAATTTCATTTTTAAAATTCAGAGTTTTAACTTTTTTTTATTTCTCCTCGCAATTAACATTCAAATACCAAAATTTTAATCCTGCAATATTTGTAATGTAGAATTTTTTATAAACGGATCTAAACGATATTTCAGATACAAAAGAAAAATTTTTTTAATTTACTTATTTATTTTTAACAAAAAAATTACCTTTATAAGAGATGATTTTTGTAACAAAATACTGGAATTTTCAACAAAATAAATAAATTTTTAAAAAAGTATTAAAGTATTTTGTTACAAAAATCATCTTTTATAAAACTAATTTTTTTGGTAAAAATAAGTAACTAAATTTGAAAACATTTCTTTTGTATCTGGAATATCGTATAATTCCGTTTATAAAAAATAAGGCATTGAAAATATTACAGAATTTAAATGCTGGTACTTGAATGTTAATTGCGAGGAAAAATAAAAAAATGTTAAAACTCTAAATTTTGAAAATGAAATTTTCTTGTATTTCTAATAAGCAAATAAAATAGTTAAATTTCCAGTTAAAAAAATTAATTTTTCAACAAAAGTATAAGAAATTTTCTAAAAATTACTTTAACTTTTAACCAAGTAGTTAAATTGGAAAAAACTTAATTTCGCCCCAAGAAGATTAAATTTTTACCAAAACAAGAATTTTCAAAAAAATTCATGAATTTTTATTTGTTTAGTTTAATTTCAAATCAAAAAATAAATTTTCAGGAAACAAATGAAAATTGGACTATTTGGTTACAAAAATCATCTCTTGTAAAACTAATTTTTTTGTTACAAATAAATAACTAAATTTGAACATTTTTATTTTGTATCTGAAATATCGTTTAATTCTGTTTATCAAAGACTCGACATAAAAAATATTACAGGATTAAAATGCTGGTATTTGAAGGTGAATTGTGAGAAAAAATAAAAAAATGTTAAAACTCTAAATTTTGAAAAAGAAATTTTCACTCTGCAAAGCTTATTGGAAATAAAAAAAAAACTGTCCAATAGTCTCAAGTACCATATCTTATTATTTCTGGAAACTGTAAATTACATACAGTAAGAGGGTTTGGAGGGGGGGGGCAGAAATAATTTTGTTAGGGTTCATGACATTTTTTTTCAGTGTCTGAAACTCTGTAACAAATTAAAAATTTGTGTACAGCCAAATTGTTAATTCCATGATCGGAACTGATAATCTGATCAATGAGAAGGAATTACGAGAGGAGTTTTCCCGAAGGGGAAGAGTATTGTAAAAAAATTGGCGAGAGGAGGAGCATAAAAAATAGTTAAATTCATTTGGAAATGAGAATTTTTTAACCACAAATAGGATAGTTAAATTTTCAGTTAAAAAAAGTTAATTTTTTAACAAAAGTATAAGAAATTTTCAACCAAGTAGTAAAATTAGAAAAAAATTAATTTCGCCCCAAGAAGATTCAGTTTATACCAAAACAACGAATTTTCCAAAAAATACATGATTTTTTAATCGTATTTTGTTACAAAAATCGTCTCGACATTAAAAAAATTACATGTTAAAAATGCTGGCATTTGAATGTGAATTGTGAGATAAATAAAAAAAGTTAAAACTCTAAATTCTGAAAATGAAATTTTCACCTTGCAAAGCTTATTAGAAATAAAAAAAACTGTCCAATAGTCTCAAGCACCATATCTTATTATTTCTGGAAACTATAAATTACATACAGTAAGAGGGTTTGGAGGGGGGGGGGGCAGTAAATAATTTTGTTACGGTTCGTTACATTTTTTCCAGTGTCTGAAACTTTGTAACGAAATAAAAATTAGAATACACCTAAATTGCTTATTCCATGATCGGAACAGATAATCTGATCAATGAGAAGGAATTACGAGAGGAATTCCCGGAGGGCAAGAGTATTATAAGAAAATTGGAGAGAGGAGGAGAGTTCCTAATTTTTGTAAACTCACCACCCCAAGTCAATGGGGTGGGATTAGTCGTCGAATGTTGATGTTCTTTTCTGAGACCTGCAATGGTACCTCGTGGCAGCTAATCGTCGGGAGAGAAAAATGCGGTTCCAATACCCACGTCAGAATCTCTACGCCTGTACGTGGACGTCTTACAGAACGGGGGAGACGATGCAAGAAGCCCAAGCTTGTTATTACAGATGCCTTTCGTTCGGTATCCGTGGTTATATTTCAGGCACAAAGAAGGGAAGCCTGCTACAGAATCCGGAAGTGGATCCAAGAACCAATTCCAGGCTGAAGGAGCCCAATATCACCTTCTGGCTCCTGGTGACTTGTCTATCATCCAGGATCAGAGCAGGATTTCTAAATCCAAATTTTCTTCAGGGCGTCTGAAGTGAAGAAAGAGACTTAACGATAAATTTTCGGCCATTTTTGAACCCGCCCCCACCCTTTCTCCTCATTGGCGAACCTTGATTTGGTTATGCTCTTTCACCCTCCGAGAAATTAACGTAACCGTTAGGTAAAAAGCGATTTTACGTTTATACTGATTTAATAAATAATAATTAAAAAATAAATAAGTGACTTTTAGAGTTAGTGTTGAAATGGGTCTAATTGAATTTTCTGTGAGAGTTATTCCGGGTATAATGGAATTTTTTAAACTAAGAAAGGTATACATTTTGAAGAAAAAATGAATTTTTTAAATTGAATTTTAATTATTAAAAAATTTTAATTAATTTTTTAATTGAAAAAATAACTTTAAATTATTTGAAACAAAACGAATTTTCTAACAGATAGTTAATTTTTTTCTACTAAATTATTGAAGTTTCAAGACAAATGGACGAATTTTTTATACAAAAGAGTTTTAACGAAACATGAATTTCCAAGAAAATAGAAGAACTCTCAATTCAAAAGTTTAATTTTTAACTAAAGAAAGTTATTTTTTAACTAAACTAGAATATTTTTCAATCAAAAATGAAACATGTTAATTTACGACGAATTTTTAAGAAAGAAATAATTTTTTTAATTATTAAGAAAATAGTTCAACTTCAAACCTAGTTGTTAAATCCTTACCTAGATATATAAACATTAAAAAAAAAGATAAATTTTCCATACAAAAAAAACTCAATTTTAACCGAATTTAAGAATTATCAACAAAAAAGTTAAATTTTAAACTAAAATAAGATGAGTTTTTAAGGGAGAAAGAAGCATTTTTTTCCTTTTTAAAAAAATATTTATATTTCAATAAAACCTTTTTGTTAAATTGTTAACAAATTTCAAGAATTCTCGACCAAAAAGTTGAATTTTCAACTAAAACAAGACAAATTTAAAAAAAAGATTAATTTACTACCAAAAAAGACGAATTTTCAATAAAATTTTAGACTTTTCAACAAAAAAGTTGAACTTTTACTCAAAAATAACAATTTACTGCAAAAAAGATAAATTTTTAGGAAAGAAAGAATTTTTTTAATTATTAAGAAATTATTTAATTGATGATGAATGATTTGATAAATAATAATTAAAAAATAAATAAATAATTAAAGTAAAAAGGTGACTTTTAGAGTGAGTGTTGAAATTGGCCAAACTGAATTTTATGTGAGACTATTTCGGGGTATTATGGAATTTTTAAACTGAGAAAGGTATACATTTTTAACAAAAAATTGATTAGTTAAACTTTTAATTGAAAAAAATAACTTTAAATTATTGGAAATAAAACGAATTTTCTAACAAATAGTTGATTTTTTTTCTACTAAATTATTGAACTTTCAAGACAAAAGGACGAATTTTTTATACAAAAGAGTTTTAACGAAATATGTATTTCCAACAAAATAGAAGAACTCTCAACCCAAAAGTTTAATTTTCAACTAAACTAGTTCAATTTTTAACTAAACTAGGTTAATTTTACAATAAAAAATGAATTTTGAGGATAACAGATCAATTTTAACAAAAAGTTGGATTGTTACTTTAAAAAGAACCATTTTCGACCAAAAATGCAACAGGTAAAATTTTTATTACCAAAGTAACTTTTTAACAAAAAACAAGGAATTTTCAATAAAACAGTACAATTTTTAACAAAAGAGATGGATTTTTAACTTAAAATTTAAAATCGTCAACCAAAAATGCATTTTTAAGAAAGTAGATCAAGTTTAAAACCTACTTGTTAATTTTTTTAACCAAAATAATGAATTTTTAGGCAAAAATATTAATTTACTACAAAAAAATACGAATTTTTAAAAAAGAAATAATTCTTTTTATTTATTAAAAAAATAGTTCAGCTTTAAAACCTAGTTGTTAAATTCTTAACCAGATATATAAATATTGAAAAAAAGTTTAATTTTCCATACAAAAAAAAAACGAATTTTGAACCGAATTCAAAAATTATCAACAAAAAAGTTGAATTTTAAACTAAAATAGAGTTTTAAGAGAGAAAGCAGTATTTTTTCTTATTTTTTTAGAATGTATTTATATTTTAATAAAACCTAGTTGTTAAATTGTTAACTGAAAACAGAAATTATTTAAAAAAAGATGATTTTTGTAGCAAAAAAAAAACAAACAACTTTTTTACAAAATTCAATATTTCTCGACCAAAAAGTTGAATTTTCAACTCAAAAAATACGAATTTAAAAAAATAGATTAATTTACTTTCAAAAAAGACGAATTTTCAATAAAATTTTAGACTCCTTAACAAAACAGTTGAACTTTAAAAAAAAAAATTTTTTTAATCATTAAGAAATGATTTAATTGATGATGAATAATTAATAAATAATAATTTGAAAATAAATAAAGAATTGTAATAAAAAAGTAAAATTTAGAGTAAGTGTCGAAATAGGGCTAATTGAATTTTATGTGAGAGTTATTCCGGGTATTATGGAATTTTTTAACTGAGAAAGGTATACATTTTTAACAAAAGATTGATTAGTTACACTTTTAATTGAAAAAAATAACTTTACATTATTTGAAACAAAACGAATTTTCTAACAGGTAGTTGATTTTTTTCCACTAAATTATTGAAGTTTCAAGACAAAAGGACGAATTTTTCATACAAAAGAGTTTTAACGAAAGATGAATTTTCAACAAAATAGAAGAACTCTCAATTCAAAAGTTTAATTTTTAACTAAACTAGTTCAGTTATTAACTAAACTAGATTAATTTATCAATAACAAATGAATTTTTAACATCACAGATCAATGTCAACAAAAAGTTGAATTCTGACTTAAAAAAGAACCACTTTCGATCAAAAATGCAATAGATAAATTTTTAATTACCTTAGTAATTTTTTAACAAAAAAAAGGAATTTTCAATAAAACAGTACAATTTTTCAACTAAAGACATGGATTTTTAACTAAAATTTTGAATCGTCAACCAAAAATGCATTTTTATGAAAGTAGTTCAAGTTTAAAACCTAGCTGTTAACTTTTTAATCAAAATTATGAATTTTGAAGCAAAAAAATTAATTTTTTCCGAACAAAACGAGTCTCTATCGCCCTTCAAAAAATTTTCAAGCTTTTTAATTAACTTTTAAGAAAGAAAATTTTTATTTTTTTTTAAAAGAAAGTAGTTCAACTTTAAAACCTAGTTATTAATTTTTTAATCAAAAATATGAATTTTATAACGAAAATATTAATTTACTAAAAAAAATACGAATTTTTAAGAAAGAAATATTTTTTTTTAATTATTAGGAAAATATTTTAACTGTAAAACTTATTGTTAAATTCTTAACCAGATAGATAAATATTTAAACAAAAAGTTAAATATTCAAAAAAAAAAAACGAATTTTTAACCGAATTTAAGAATTATCAACAAAAAGTTGAATTTTGAACTAAAATAAGTTGAGTTTTTAAGAGAGAAAGAGCATTTTTTCTTATTTTTGAAGAAAATATTTATATTTTTTTTTACTACCAAAAAAGAACGAATTTTCAATAAAGTTTTAGACTTCTCAACCAAAAAGTTGAACTCTCAAGAAATTATTTATGCTTTAAAAACTAGTTGGTCAATTTTTAACTAAAAACAGGAATTTTTAAACAAAAAGGTTATATTTCTACAGAAACAAACGAATGCTTAGGATATTCGAAGTCAATTTGAACTGATTTAAATAAAGCTGAGTCAAAAGTGACTTTTCAAATCAGTCAATTCGAGTCACTGATGAAATCAGTCATTTTGAACCAAACATGGAGTAGAATTTTTAAGTTTAAGGTTTAAAGAAAAAAATATAATTTTTAAAACAAGAACATTAATTTTCTACTGTAACATTTTTTAAAACAAAATACAAGAGTTTAAATAAAAAAGTGTAATGTACAACTAAACAAATCGAATTTTTAACAACAAAAAAAAACGAATTAAGAAAAAAAGAATGATTCGCTGCGAAAATTTTTATTTTTAAATGAAAAACAGTTAAATTCATATGGAAATGACACATTTTTAACCACAAATAGAATATTTAAATTTTCAGTTAAAAACATTAATTTTTAAACAAAAGTATAACAAATTTTCAATAAATTACTTCAACTTTCAATCAAGTAGTTAAATTAGAAAAAAATTAATTTTACACCAAGAATATTAAATTTTTAGCAAAACAACGAATTTTAAAAAAAAATACATGAATTTTGAATCGTTTAGTTAAATTTCAAACCAAAAAATAAATTTTCAGCAAACAAATTTCAACAAATTAGTTAAATTTTCAATCAAAGAGATACTTGTCTATTTAACTAAAAAGATGATTTTTGAACCATAAGGATTAATTTTCTACGAAAAAATATGAATTTTTAACATAAAATATAAGAATTTCTCAATTAAAAACCTGAATGTTCAACTAAACAAATAAGACTTGAGAAAATTCTTTTTTCTCTTTTCAAGATTTACCACTGCTTTTTTACGATTTTTGAGCGATAATATCATTAGACATAGATATTTTAATCTGTTATTAGTTTATTTTTTTTTAAATATTTAACTTATTGTCTTTTAAATTAAAAAGCCAATTGTTATTGTGAAATACCGAAAAGTGGTAAGAGCACTTTTCGTTGATATTTGAAAGGTGTTAAACTTTTTTCATAATTCACATATTTTTGGGAGAAAATAAAAATGTTTAATTTTCAGAAAAGTCTCTGCTATTTTTTTACTTTTCAACATTTAAAAAAAAAATTCTGAGGAATACGAAAGACTGAGAAATCCTTCACCTGAATCAAAAAATAGAAGTTTATGTTTTATGTTTTATGTTGAAAAATAATGGGTCAATTTTACCTTCTTTGCAATATACAGTTCTATAATTAAAGTTAGAGAAAAATGTTGAATATTCCTTTTCTAAATCACCAAATTTATTTTACTCTTTTTGTTCTCATCGCTTTGTAAAAAACAAAGCAGAGAAATATTCTATTGTATTTCAGGAAATGATGTTGAAATATTCAATGTTGGTCGACGATGCAGGACCATCATTTAAGTAATAAACATTTTCCTCTTTTTTCAAATATGCCATACTTTGTCCCCTTTGTTCAAAATTCCAGTTGTCCTACATTCAGAAAATAAACTCTGTTCACCTTAATTATACCAGAGTTACGAATCTAGGAATAAAAGCCTGCAATTTTCGGAATAAAACATCAAAAAAAAGTAATCTTACATGTACCGTTTCCAAACCAGTCCAACTCCCAATGCCTAGAATACCCCAACAATCAGCACAACACCTCAAAAATAAATTCATCATCCCCCGACCGAGGAGATGAAAGTTCTATAAAAGACCTAAAGTTCACACCTTCCGCGACAATGTTCAAATTCCCAAATCTAGATAATGTCGATAACAATGGCAGGCGCGAGACGAAATCCGGAAAAGCAATAATGATTTCGTGGAAGAGATGTTACAGAGGGGAAGAACGAAATGAAAGAGAATGGGATGTTTTCTTTTGCGGGCGACAAAATTCACGAATCCTCTCGAATACTGGAGACTCGACTGAAATGGGACAACGAGGAAGGAAGAGGTGCTTGACAAACGAGAGCAAGGGAGAAATTGACATGGTCGAAAAGATACATGAGAGAGACAGATGCTATGAAAGAGGGGGATTGAGAGAGCGAACTTGTGCTGGAATAACATTGGGTGACTGTAGTATTGTCAACCCCTCGTTTGAGTCTCTCCTCCTGGACGAACCTATCCTAGAGCTGGCTTAGTCCAGGACCGCCAAGACACGGGGTAGGCATTGCCAATGGTGGTGGAATCGAGGGGTGTGGTGAGGCTGGAGGGGTGAAACAACACCCCATTCCCACTGGCTCGTTCCCTAAACACGGCCAATAAAAACAACACTCCTGCTCGTCGTATATAGTGGCGGATGAACGAGACTAGGTGTGTGAGGAGGACAACAGAAGCTTCAGAATAAGCCAGAGAGAGATGGACATCCTCGGCGAATTATAAAAATAACAGACCGAACTGATCGAACAATTGGCCGATTCAATTCCTGTCGCGCCCTTCTGATGGGGAAGAGGAGTCATTGTCGCCCTCCATCAAAAATTCGCAGCTCTTCACCAACACCTCCAACCAGTTTTTTCGTTTGGCAAGAATTTTTAGGCTGGATCTTTCTGACAGTTGATGACATGACAAGTTTCTTTGAATTGAGACCTTCTGTTCGAACTGTGTGGAATCTCATGTCGTAGATCTGCTGAAGATGGTGAATAAGATTTATAGATCCCATCCTGCCGTCTCCTTCCTTCCTCATACAATCATCACGTAGATGTTCCCATGTCTCCTCTACCCATTCACCTACTCTGCATTTTCTCTTCTCATCCTTCATCCACTATATTGATTCTTTTACTTCACTTCCCAGTCTCGATCCAGCTATTCTTGTCTATATCTCTTTTCTTTCCTACTTTTCTCTATCTCTTTTCTCTGATTCATCATAGGCTATATTTCCTCCTTCCATCCCTGGATGTATAAAGAAACTCTTTCTTCCTTTCATTGGGTTCACTTCACGGTCTTATTGCTAATTTCTTCCACCTCTTTGTCCCTAATGTTCATCTAATATATTTCTCTTCATCTCCATCCATCCCCAGATTTATTCGACACAGCCTGATACCGACCATGCTAAGGTATCAAACAATCTCTTTCACCTATTCCAATCTTTTTTAAAACGTCTTTTTCCTATTCCACATACCTGTTTCGCTGGGTGTTTTTTCGTTGTCCCTTCACCTTTCTTGCACCTCATTACCTTTGTTCTATCCGTATGCAGCCTCAGCGTTGTCATCTACAGGTCCACAGACAGACGAACAGGCAAACAAGCAGACTAACAAACAGGCAGACAGACAAATAAACAGACAAAAAGACAGACAAACATACAGACAAACAGACAGACGAGCAGACAGGAAAACATACAAACAGACAGACATACAGACAGACAGACAAACAGGCAGACAAACCGACAGACAAACAGACAGTCAAACATACAGACAAACAGACAAATATTCATACAAACAGACAGACAGGAAAACAGACAAACAGACTTACAAACAGACAGACAAACAGACATACAAACATACAGCCAAACAGACAGACAAACGGACAGACAAACGGACAGACAAAAATACAGACAGACAAATATTCATACAAACAGACAGACAGGAAAACAGACAAACAGACTTACAAACAGACAGACAAACAGACATACAAACAGACAGACAAACGGATAGACAAAAATACAGACAGACAGACAAAAAGACAAACAGACAAACAAAAACACATACAAATAGACAGATGAACAGCCAGACAGACAGAAAAACAGACATGCAGACATACAGACAGACAGACACACCGACAAACAGACAGACACATCCGTAAAAACCTGTTTTCGGGATATACTTCCGAATAGCACCCACCGACGATTTTCTTGAAAGTACGTATACTTACGTATTTTGATGCGCTGA
>JAAAKG020119651.1:0-15120 GCA_010014905.2 Druon quercuslanigerum
ACCTCACCCAGGTGCCATTCAGCTTTCGGCACGGTTTTCACACCTCCGCTTGGGGGTTAATTCCTTCGGGACCACCCTGGACAGTTGTCCGCGACTGCCTATTAATTTTTTGTAACCATATTCAGCAGAACCCCTTGGTACAGGGACCCTCCATCCGCAACCCGAGGACGCGTTCGGTGGCTTTGTCATAGGCTAATATATATTAGTGTGATCCAAAAATGCATTGCAAAGTTTTTTGACTCTAGAGGACAAGCCCCCCCCCCAGTTTCCATTTCCGGAGAAAAAAAATTCGTAATTTTTTTTCTAGAGTCGAAGATTAACACGTGCCACTGGGCACTTCAAAATCTCATTTAATTAACATGGGGAAATTTTGAATTTTCGAAAAATTGAACTCATGTTCCAAGGTTTCATGAAAACGTAGAAAGTTTTTTAGGGATTCAAGAGGAATGTATAATTGCTACTTTTAGGCAATTTTGGTCGTCTTTTTCATATTTGCAATGAGCACAGTTATGTACTTTGCGACGACTGTGCCGACAGTTGAAAAATGAATTTCTTTCATAATCAATGCGATTAGTTTTATTATATCATTTTCAATATATTCCGTCGATTTTATAATCGTACTTTTTTAAATATTGATTTGAAACAATGAATATTACTCATTATTCTGGTAAGAATACAGTACTCATTTTTTTGCGAAATGCCTCCTTTCATTTCTAAGAATAAATACCTTTTCTTAATGGAACACCAAGGGAGCATTTTTTGTGTAGAAGTATATCTTGAGCGAACTTAGCTAAATTTTTTAACATTTTGATAAAAAAATAAAAAAGTTATGTTTTTTTTGTATAACTTGTCATTTTTTCAATTTTTTTTGACAATTCAATTTTTTTACTACAGTTAGTATTGCTTTTTGGCCATATAACCTATATAGTTTCAAAAAACATACTCTTAAGATTCTATAAAAAAATTGACAACTTAAAATAATCAACAACTTATTTCTTATAACAATTTTTGTCGCTGGGGTACAAAGCAACCCAATGTGTCAAGTATGTCACACAGCCGAAGTGTGTGAAGTAAGGGTTCAATAATTTACATTTTTTTAAACAATTTAAAATTCTTGGGAAAGTGATGGGAATTATTTCAATTGTCCATTAGAAATTATTTGTATAAACACGACTTCGGAAATTGCTAAAAAGTAACAATAATACGTAAAAATGTAGTTTTTGATTTTTGGGGCATATTTGGGGCGCTGCAGGGGGGGGGTGTAAAGTTATTATTATGGTTTTATTTCGTAGACGCTCCTCTTTAATCCCTAAAAAGTTTGGCACGTTTCGATGAAATCCTGGAACATGAGATCAATTTTTCGAAAAATTCAAATTTCCCCATGTTAATTAAATGGGATGTTTAAGTGCCCGATGCCCGTGTTAATATTCGAATTTCGAAACAAAAAAATACGGGTTTTCTTTCTCCGGAAATGCAAAATTAGGGTGGGGTTGCCCTATTGCTCGAAAGGCATTTTTTGGACCACATGGCTAGGAGGTTTAAAGCCCTGAGCTGCGCGACATGCACTGGTAGCCATGACGCGCAGTGCAGTATTTCAAACTTTCTGCCCTTGTAGTGTAATATACTATTTCTTTATAGCCGCACAGTGGGCCAGGGACGAGAAAAAGTTGGTCAAAAGTCTAAATTTAATAGTATTTCCACCAAAATTGGTATTTAGGTATTATGAAGATTTTTCCGTGTTTTCTTGAAGAGGGTTTTCCCAAGACTGGCGAAAGTTGTGAATGTAAAAGCAAAAGTAAAGTGTTAAACAAATTTTTTCGCTCTGTACAGTCACGGTAGGGTCCAGGAGAAAGAATAGTCCATGAGAAAATCCATTTTCTTTATAATATTTATATCTTTATTGGCACTTTGGGTTATTGGAACCGAATTACCGAAAGAGCAAGGTGTTGTTGTTGGGAGCACTGGTTATACGTGAAAACGAGTGACAGCTATTAGGCTGTTCGCGTAAGAAAATACGTGTGCAGTATTCTGGAAACGGCTCACGCGCGAGCCGTCCGTGCACAAACTCAGAGCGCCAGCCAATCGCGTGCGATATGTTGCGCTGCTGCGCAGCTGCGGTGCAATCTGGTTACTTACCGTTCACCTATCGGACCGCCGCTCGAGCAGCAGAATTTTGCGACATTGCCAATATTGGTGTGTTTACGGAGAGAGTGTAGTGTTTATCATCGTGAAAAATCCGGTATTGAAAGCTATTTTAGAAAGTATTATTTTTTTAATATTTCGAATATCTCTGACAAACTTTGTAGTTATTTATATATATTTTGTGGATAAAATAATTTAAATTCATTTTTCCTTAGTTTGCTTAGCCGATTTTGGGTCATTTTTCACCGAACCAACACGACTTTCGGATTTTCGGTGAAAGAGTACCAAAAATAGGCATTCTCTAGGAACTTTCTTCAGAGACAACCACGAAACGAGCTATTTACTAAAAACTGAACTCTGGACATTTAGCTGTAAATTCAGGTCGAACTGGGTCACCTTTGGCAGATGCTAACTCACTATTATAGTTAGGACAATGTTTTTTTTTTATTACAGGTATTTACTTATCTACTTTAGTTCACCTGTTGACCATTTTTAGATCTGGACATTAGGATCTGAGCTACAGAGAAACAAAAATAACATGTGATTTTTGGCAAAACATTGGAAAAAATCGAGGTTCTTTGAAAGGCCGTAACTCCGAGACTATTTTTGATAGAAAAAATTTTGTTTTAGTTTTACGCAGCATTTGATCTACGTTAATTTTTGTAAGAACACTTTTCTCAACAAAATTCGGTGTTCCGGGACGAAACCCTGTTCACCGAACCTGACCCCATTTTATGCCCCTCCTCCCAAATGAAATACTTAAGAAGAAAAAAAAGTGCACCAGAAATTACCATCTTCGCCCTATTTTTCTGACCAGAAGACTGGACTAATACTGCACACGTATTTTCTTGTGCGAATACCTTTAGGGACTCCACTGGCTGATGGTCAAGTATCGGTGTGTACGAAAACATTTTTGCTCCAGCTATAACAGAGGGCATGTGTGTAATCTTACCAATGTACATACTTATTCTTTCTACCTTTAAATTGATGCTGAACATATACTTTCGACTGAGGTATGAAGAAAAAGTAATTTAAACCAGGATAGGGGTTTTTTTTGTAAAAATCTAATTGGACTTTTTTTTAATTTTCATACTATTTAATCTACATAAAACTAGAAATATAGATTTCAGTAAACATAGATTTTCCAAGTCAAAAGCTTTAAATTAAAGTAAAACTTCAAAAAATCAAATTCCATTTGTACAATTCTAATCTAATCAATTGTAACTAAATTTGGTTATAGTTTTCGAATTCAAAATAATTATAATTTACAAATTCCTTAATTTAAATGTTTTGGTTTTTAAACGTTCTTTATTGCGTGAATTTGTAAACTTTTTTCTTAATGAAATCCAGAGTTGGCTAAAATTTTAAAGTCACATTTAAAAAATTGCTCTTTTTTAAATTCTACATAAATTGAAGCATGAAAGCTTTCAGATTCTATAATTTTTTAATTCAAAAAAGTTTAAAATCAATTTCTACAGTTTAGAAAAAAATTTTAAATGCAAAAAATAATTTTAAGAATGCTAATTTTCTTTATATTTACTACTTAAGAGCAGTAGTTTAATATTTTTTATTAAACATAAGGATTTTGCAAATAAATATACAATAATATTTTGGAATATTATAATAGGGAATATATTGCAATATTGTTGAAGAATATGGAATCTTCTTTAACAATGTATTATTTTATGTGATTATTATAATGGCCATTTTATGTGTAGATGAGCGCTGAAAAAGGCAAGAAATTGGAAAACTTGGGAACTGTGATGACTTTATATAGTCGCCGCACCTTCAGCAAAGAGAGTTTCCAATGGACCAAATGCGTTATTAAATATCTTTACGATACGTATGCACATTTGAGTTTTAACATGCTCGCGTTTCTGGTAGAAGTTTTGGAAAAAGGACCTGGAAATGTAGCTCTGCCAGTTTTAAGTATCATACACTGTATGTTACATTATGTGGACCTCGCTTCCCAAGCAGCCCAACCTATTACTACTGAACTGCTCAGAGTTATCTCAAAATACGTAGAGGTGCGCCTAGATTTAGAAACCTATCGTCTCGATTTTAGATGGCATATCACAATTATTTGAATATATTTTTTATAAATTGTATGGTTGCCTTCATTAGGGTCCACAATGGAGAGAATCACTTAAAATCCTAAAACTGGTGGTCACTCGTTCTTCAACTCTCGTAGCACCACCCATATCAGTTCACGGCTCTAGTTGGGATTCATCTTTAGTTTCGCCGCATCCAAGTTTTACCGACACCGAGATATTCACCAAAAAGGAATTGCCTGGTCAGTACACTTTATTTGCATGTATTTGCATGAATTTGCATGCATTTGATTACAATAACAAATTTTTATTTTCTTCCTTTTGCTACCCCACTTTTGTGGACCGCACTTGTCGAACGGACTACTTATCCGCTGACGATCAGGTTGCGATAAGAATAATAACGCTAGATTGAAGCTTCCACGAAATTGAAAGGAATACTTTCCTCTTTGCTTTGCGACTTTTGAAAATTGAATAGTATTGCCGTTTAGAATTTTCACAAATGAACAGAATTATTTTACGAAAGGTGGTGTCTTTGTCTTGGCTTCGTCTTATATATATCTTCTTCTTTCTGTACCTTCATTATGATTTCGTACAAATAGGGAGAACTATGGACTTTACCTTCGACCTTTCACAAACACCGGTAATTGGGAGACGATGGTTAATTCGCTTGGTCGGAGAGGAAAAAAATCTAAACTCTTCAAGACGGTCGTTGTCGCTTTCTCCTGCCGATAGTAATTCTATTTCTGGATGGAAACGACCTTGGATGTCTCAGGTTAGTAAATAAATTATAAAGAAGGTTTACCTTCTTTATTATACTTTATACTTTAAAACGATAGTGATAATTGAACATACTTGAATTTTTCAATTATTTCAATTATAGGGGCGTGTCAGAGAGTGTTTGGTGAATCTTCTGACCACTTGCGGACAGCGAGTCGGACTTCCAAAGAGCCCATCCGTAAGTTTTCCTTGTGCAATTATTATGTGCATCATCAGTGTAGTCGTTGTTGCATTTCTGTTTTGAAGACCGTACATTTTTACAAATACAGACTATTTTTAAACTATACTCTCCTTGTCTCCTCATTTTTTAGGATGAACATATTAGTTCCATGACATTTTACAGTAAGGTAAACGGATTTCTTAAACAATGTGCACTCATTAAAACATGTATAGGTTTTTGTGCTTCCACTTTTTGCAAATTGAAAGAAGTCTTCATTTTGAATTTTGATTTTTATGAAGGATTTGTATTTACATTTTACAGGCCTCACAGCCCGGTACTTATATTTTCAATCGTAAAGTAAAAGTATACCTATTTGAATTTAAACATAATTCAAATTTGCGAACACTTAAATTTAGGGGAAAAAGTGCAATTAAAGTGCTTTCTATTTTGACATTAACAACAAAAATTCAAATTGCTTTTTTTTTTAGTAAAAATTGAAATTGTTTTCAATGTAAATAAAAATTAAGGCACGGGCATGTAAACAGTTATCGTGGAAAAATATTTAATTATACTTTCGAGAATTGCTATATTTGTTATTGATTGTATCGTTTAAAAGGGAAAATATTATTTTTCTTGAAAAAATCTAGAAAATGTAGAAATGTTTTATTTAAAAAGTTTTATTTTACTTAAAAAAAAACAATAATGAAATTTTAATGAAGTTTGGCTTATTTTCTCAGCAAAAATATTCTCTACAACTTGTCTTTATCCAATTTTTTATCATAAACTTTTTAATAGCTGAAATCATTTTAAATCATTTTTTTACTGACACAGCTTTTTGAAGCTTTGTTCATAATTACTTTTTTCATAAAAATTGGTTCCCAACTTCGAGATAACTTGAAAAAAAACTGGAAATTGTATCGCTCTTATATTCGCAAGAATTCAAGTGATCGATTGTATGATTATTGTTCTTCTATACCCTCTTATTTTCCCCTGAAAGTCTCATATTTTTGTTAAGCGTTCTCTATTTCGCATAGTTCACAATATTTACGTAGGGATTGTGAGGCCGTATTTTTGCCAGCCAATTCCAAATTTATAAGAGCAAAAAATATTTCAGGGCTTGATTTTTTGTTTTGTTTTATAAGCAGAGTTTAAACAATAATAAATCACAAATAAATTAGCCCTTCCAGTTCGTTTAGTTTATAAGAATTAAATGAGTTTCGTTAGGCTATCTTTTTTAAAAATACTTTTCTCCACTGAAGATTTGAAGCCGGAAACTACATAATTAATTTGCTATAATTTTATAAACTTCTGACATGAAGGGGTTAATAAAACAATAATATCATTGCACTTTCGTATTTTAAAAATACATCAATGATCAAGCATGTAGGGACGATTGGATAATTCACTATTCTAATTTGTGGCTATGTGGTATAAACTGCAAATCCACAGACTGCCAATGCAGCAATGCAAGTATCTGTATGTGTTTTGCATAGAGTTTGTGATATGTGCCTTGAGAGTCTTTTGTAAAGACGATTATTCCCAAGAACACGATTTTCTTTCTTCTAATAGGTAATATTCAGCCAGAGCTCCGACTTGATGGAAAGACAGTCCTCGATGGCCTCGTCGACGGAAGAAGTCTCTGGAGCCAACAACGATTTGAGCGGAGGTTCGCGTCGGGACGATGAGCAGTTTGGAGTTTTCAAAGACTTTGATTTCCTTGAATACGAGAGCGAAAGCGTTGAGGGTGAGAGTACAGATAATTTCAACTGGGGAGTGCGAAGGCGACCGCTCAGCGAAGGAGAAGAAAGGGTACCAAGTCTCCGGCAGTTCGAGGAGAGCCTCAGTGAAAAGACATTGTCCTCTAGCAAACAAACTACAAGGGTATGTAAAGAAATGGCTTGTCTTCGTATATTCAATTTTTAAAACTTCCATTAAAAAAAATCTTCATTCTCTTCGCCATTTTTATTAGCGAGGAGTGGCGGAGGAATCATCAGACGATGAAGTCGGATCTGAATCTCCACTGGATGAAGTTCCTGGAGGCACTGTATTAGGACAAGAAGTTAACAGCATGTCTGGAATATTCCCACCATCATCGCTTCCCTTGATTCCGACTCGATCTCGTCATGATTCATCAACAAGGTCTGATACATCGTAAGTTTCATATCCAGAAGAGTGACTGTACTTTCTTCAACTTATCCCCTAATTCCTTTTTCTGTTTTAGTGGATCGAGTGCTGGTGATTTGGGCGACGTTACTCCCTGCAACGCTTCACCAAATTTGTCCACTTTGATTCCTTTCAGACAAGTAGTTCGTGATGACAACGAAGAAATATGGAGACAGCAGATACAGACCCTAACGACGCAGGCGTCTTACAATGCTTTGGATTTTTTCCAACTGTTAAGCAGAATCTTAAGAGTAAGTAAGAACATTTGAATGATATTTCATGATCTTAAGGAACTTTCGAACGGATTATTATAATGCTTTTTACTATTTTAGGATGTTTGTAGTAAATCGGTAGGTCTTACTCGAGAAGCGAGTGCCTTGTTCAACAACGGGAGTCCAGCCTCAGCACAACTGGGTTCACATTTATCTAGTCATGCTGAATTACTTAGTACAAAAGGGGAACCTCCTCTGGTGTGGTTCTCGACAACAGTCTTCGCAAATCAAAGACTCCACGAGTCCTTGCGTTTTGGAATGCTCGAGATACAAGAACATCTTGAGACTTTTCTAGATAGGAAGGATCACGCAACGGAGGTGTGTCTCAATAATTTATTAATACTAATGAACTTCTAAATTTTTCCATTCGCCATATTTATTCTTTTCGCATCGATAAGTTGTGGGTGCTAAAAATAGAATATTCAACAATATTATTCTGTAATTTATAAATAAAAGTTTTTAAAATTAACAGTTTTAATTTGAAGGTCTCAATATATGAACAATTTTAAATGGAAATACATCAATGCCATTCTAAGAATGGGAATCGGTGCAGTTTTATTTCAAACTCAAAATCTTTCATATCTCAAAGAATAACTAAAAAATTTAAAAATATTTAAAATGAATTCACAAAAATGAAAAAGGTTTCTATAAGATTCCAAAACATGTGAAAAGATTTAAAAATAATAACCTTATAGTAGAAATAACGACGCCAATGGATTCTGCGTGAAAAATTGCATTTTCACTTTTTTGTCTGCATCGATTTTTTTTGTCTGAATCGAGAAGGAGCCTTGTAATAATATAATAATACAATAAATGTGTGTGTGTAATAGCTCTAAGAAAGCATCCAGAAGTGACTGTAGTCACCTCTAGAACTCGGGGCCGCTGGTAAGGATAGCATCGGTAAAAGACAAGCGCCATTGCAATGGAGACATGCCAGGTAGACACCAAAATCCGTAAATTATCATGGACAGCACATTAAATATTTTGAAACGCGAAAATCAAACAAACGGTAAACATTGAAACATAAGCTGTGCCTGCCGTGGATGCTTTGTCTATCGTTAGCTATTTGCAGCCAACCACCTCGGCAGAAATACCGTGGTAGAGCATCAAGTGAGGTACCACAATAAAAGAGGAATTAGTGCGTCTCTAATATGAATGTGCGACGTTTGAAACAAAAAGCGAACAGACCTTATCGATTAGGTGAAGGACATCAGGAATAATCTACACACAATTTATGTTCTTTCTTAACTTGTTAAATATCCACATCTTCCAAAGATAGATGGCCTAATACAACCAGAGACAAAAGCAGAGGTTCAGCAACCAAGACGGTGATTAAAATGGACATAACATATGAACAGAGATTTTATGCGCATTTATTTTTTTTTGCATTGAAAAGTAGGAAAAATGTGAGGAGAGAACGCCATCAGCTCTTTTTATTTAAGTTCCCAGAGCTAGTCGTAAGAATAAATGAGTAAAATCTAGCAGATCAAAAACGCTCAATATCAGAATAAAAGGGGAACAGCAGCTTCCTACTGATAAACTCCCCTTGGAAGATGTGGACAACGAAGACCTGATTGAAGCTGAAGTCACTGATGCTAGGTATAATAAACATCAAGTGCAGGATCTACTAGAACCACATCTGGATATTAATAACGAGTATTGTGAACAGAAAAATCCCAGCAAAACTACAGCACCTTCACAGGAAGTTTGGTCATGTTTTACTAGAGTTCAGACATGTAGAACCTACACAATGCCATTCTTTGACCACGATACACATCACAAATTATCTGCGTGTATTAGACAACACCTGAACAGACATCGAAGTCCCTCTATTGGAAGACATGACTAAACTACTGGTCGGATGTTTGGGGGAAAAATTAATAGAAGAAATTTGGACAGTGCATGGTTCAAACTGGCGAAACCAAGGGCAAGCAATAGCCCTGAAATTCAGCTAGCAAACATCACAGCTGTAGATTTTTCAACGGTATTGAAAAGGGCAAGTAACTGGAAAGTTCCAGGTCCGCACATGGTGCAAAAATTCTGGTACAAATACTAGCCGAGTGTGCATCCTGTGTTGGCAAGGTGTTTTCAGAAGAGTATCGAACACCCAGATCTGATGTCAGGCTTGATGCTCAAGAGTACTGCGTATATGTTGCCTAAAAAACCAGACGCTCAAAATCCATCTGAACTTCGACCGTTAGCCTCTCTTCCAAAAATTTATAAATTGCGTTACAGCTATCATTGCGGATAAGGTATATTTTCACTGCTACGAGTATTACATCCTTACAGATCCCGAGAGGATATAAGTGAATGTTTACGTTCTCTGACAGCGGTTATAAACGCGGTTTCAGTTTATTTCACTATTTGGGTCATGTGAAATTAAATTTCGAATTGGATATAAGGTGAAGACCCCAGTAAGTGACATGCGACCAGTAAGTGACGCTCTTGATTAATTTCTTTATTCATTGAAAAGTTTAGTTGTAATCAAAATTTAAATGAAGGTTTAGTAAAAATCAGCATGCTTCAATATTAAATTGCATATGAATATGTTCGGGGAATAATTTTCAAATCAGTGTAATACAGGTGTCATTAACGCTTCCACTCGTATGAAGAAAATGACATTACAGCAGACATTACTGTCATCATGCTTTTGTATTAAAAATCAACTACTTCACTTATACTTACAAAAAAAACTCGTGATTCAAGCTTCTCCAACAGTGAAAGGCTAGTTATTGAACTATTGAAAGTTATTACTGTCACTAACTGGGGCCTTCACCATATTCAACTGTGTTTGCATTTCAAAGTTGTTAATTAACATACATTGCTTTTATAGCATGCTTAAAAATTCTTCTTAATGTTTACACATGCTATTTGTAATGAAATAATTCTTAATAAAAATCAATCTTTTACTTTAAAAATATCTATAATATTTCAAGCCTCAAAGGTATGAAGTTAGTAGGGAACAAGAATTTCAAAGCGAATTTTGAAATTCACATAAAATCATATAATAAGTTCAAATCGAAAGCTTGCAAAATTAAGCTATTACGAAAAAGCATTAAACACTACCCACGTTTAAAATAGCTTTCCAATTTAAAAACTGAAAAATTAGGACATTTTTTAAATTCCTGACTTAAAAAAGGAGCCGTTCAAATATAAAAAAAAAATTACAAGGGATTAAAATTGTTCAATTTCAAATTAGATTTATATGAATTTGTATATTATTAATGGACAATACAATGTTTCCGCGCGGTGTAGCGCGCGTACAATAATGCTGAAGTTTAAGAATTTAAATGAAACAAAGATATAAAGAAATCGTTAAGCCTGATAAAAATGTTTATTCGCAGTGTCTAGAAGCAGTGAAAACGACGGCTAAGCTTCATGCATTAGGCGAGGCCCATTCAGCTGACGCAGGTATCGAAGAAATGCTCCTGGACTTGGGTAAAGCTCTCTACAAGCTTCATTTCCAGCTTTTGCTGTTAATTGAAGCATCGAACAAAATGTTGGGCGCGCTAATAGGTGCGGCCAAGATTATCCAGGTCCAGTTGCAAGATATGTCTTCTGAAATCGCGAATATGAAAGTCGCATTAAGTAGAGCTTTGGAGGAAAGTACGGAGAGCGAGAGAGGAACTCCAACTCCGACGCCGAGTCCGAGTCCACTTCCGGGTACGGGCGCTTTAGAGGAATTCGCAAGGGTAGCAGAACTCTTGAGATCCGCACGATGGACCTCCGCTCTCGAGGCTGTAAGACTGCACAGGGCTCAATGGCCCGGTGACCCCTTCCATGACGATGACGATGTTACGACTGCTGTCAATATGTACTGTAGACATTTAGGACAAGATAGATCTGGTAAGTTCTGGAAGGCAAACTAGGGATAAAATTATAAAAGTATTAAATTCGTAATGAGAGACATCTTAAGTATTTCAAATCTATTTCTTTTTTATCTTCTTTATTCTTTTTCTGTCATAATGCATTTGAAGAAGATTGAAGTTTATTCCAAATTGACGCTGAGTAGACTGTTTCTCGGTGTGCCATTTATTCGCAACCCTTATAATTTAGCATAAGGATTAATATTGAAGTAGTTCGTATGTAGATTAATCGGAGATTAAATCAGAGAGCCGAGGAGTAAATAATGTTTGAAATCGGTGCACACAGATTATTGCAATTACTTCATAACAGGCACAAAAAAAAGATAAAGTTTCATGTGTGGTAAACTAGACCATCGTACCTTTTTTTTGGAATCGCTGAATCAAAATCTGGTCTCAGATTTGATCCAACACGTTAGGTTTTTGAGAAGATTAGCCTTATTGGCCATTTTTTTAAACAACATTGTTTGCGAATGTGACATTCTAGAAACTTTTAGTGCTTTTGAAATTAAAGGTCGAACGTTGATTATATTAAAAAGATGATTTCCTTCGCCTATCTTACGTGGTTTCTTATAAATTCTGAAATTTTTCTGGAATAATATTTTGCATTATTCTTGAAACATGTAGTGTCTTATGAAATATCCGCAGAAATATTCTGGAATGATTTGGAATGTTCTGTAATAGAGCATTCTAAATTATTCTTGAAGAATATACAAACGGAATTAGAGATCTTCATAAAAACAGCTTATATACCCTACCAATCTATCAAGAGTTCATGAAACGATTAAAAGTTTCAGACAGATAGTGTAACTGTCGATTATTACGCATTTCGCTAGCAGTTCAATAACTGTCTAGACATTTAATGATATGTCTGATTATACACGTTCTTTTAGTACTTTCTAAATTCTAATTAGGTTTTCGAAAAAGGCATTCATATGAAAAACATTATTAAAGGTCCCATATTGGCATTAAAGTATTGTATATGAATGTTAAAAATTGTTCTTCATAAAATATATATTTGAAATTTATTGGCTTGCCAAGCTTCATTTGGCATGTTGTAGTTTTTATACTATCATGAAATATATATTGCACTTTTTTAAATAATAATTACCAATAATATTGATAAAAAATAATTTCATAATTGTTCTCCAGTATAGTCAAATAATTAATTTACTTAAAGGTTCATCCATAAAATATGTAACAAAATGGTTTAGTGTCGAAACCGAAAAGCATCAAAAAGACTCAGAATTCCAGAATCTATCAAATAAATTTCTTTGCAATTAGAGAAACTATTTCTTTGACGTAATTTTTTTCATTTATTCAAAAAAAAAACTTTAAATTGAAAAAATCATTATTAGTTTGAAAAAAATGTTTATTGGAACAAAACCCCATTTCATTGACTCACAGCCAATGAATATTTTTATTTGATTCTAAGAAATTGTCTGTAAATAAAAAAACTTATGATTTTTAATTACAAATCATCAATTTTTTTATTATACATTATGTAGTACTTTAAACTGAACCCTATACATTTTAATTTGATAATCAAACCTGCGTAAGCGCGCTACCTTTGCTAGTTTTTTTTACGAGACAATTGTGCATTTTCAAAACATTAAGAAAGTAAAAACAATAAAAAGTCAATAAAAAAGATAGGATTCTATATTGCAAATCATGTGCGATTTTAAACATAAAAAAATCTTGTTACTATGGTAAAACGGTACAATAGGCTAGTGTGCGTATTTAGTTTCAAAAATCAGTTTTAAAATCATAAAAAGATGTTTATATATCAAATTTTAATATAACGAAATCCTTTTTCAGATCTATTTGTGGTGACTAGAACCGACGCTGAAATGTCCGACATATTCAGTAGAATGATGGAGAGTCTGTTTAAAGTACTAGCCGGTGTGACGGGTCTGGAAGCCTTAACGAAGGCAGCCAGAGTCCAGAGTGAGAATTCTAACCACACGAAAACCGACTGCTAATGTAGCAATAGTTTTAGTACTGATAATGTTACATCGTTTCTAGCAAAGTTCTAACAATTCTGTGTGTGCAATAAGTGCACGCGCATACATTAACCATATCTGATTGCAGTCTCGCTCTGCGATTAAGCACATAGATAAATAATTGCGAAGAATTTTCAAGCGAGAAGTGTTTATTGGTATTGCTACCAAGCGATAATTGTATCGTCGAGGATTATTCGTTTATAAGATGTCAGCTACTTTGAACAACAATCACAAGTCCAAGATGTCACTGTGACAGGCCTGTTTTTTCGTTGAAGTAAATAACAGGGCATGAATGTGTGGCAGAACTTCAATAACGCACAACTCATTGTTTTGTCTGGATCGTAACAGTGTCGGTTTTTAGTATGTTAAATAGCATGATTGGTGCAAAAACGTTTGTCCCTGGAAACATCATCTAAATTGTAAAAAAATTTCATTCCAGATGTGTAAAACAAAAGTAATCATTTTCTTTTTAAATCTCGTTTAATTGTAAAGGACAAATGTGTTATCATTTAATAGTCGAAATGTTTAACAATTTTTCAATGGAATCGGAATATACTGGGTATTTTATAAATGTGATATTCATAAATGGAATACATAGTCGGTATCGCCAGTCGATTGCCGCTCGAAAAAACTGCTTGAAACTCACTTGATGTCGAGATCGTCGTTTTCGCATTTTATTTTTATCGCATTATTTAGAAACATTAGCGATTTGGATCATGTAAGTCTGTTGCAATAAATTGACGACTCTGCAAACAAATGACGCTTACCTTCTTGTCAGTGATGAATTCTAGTATGTCACTTAAGAAATTAAGTTCCCTCGAATTGATGAAATTCTGATATGTTGTCAAAAAATTCAAGATCGAGAAAGTTTGATTTGAAAGGTTTCATCGATGTTGTCAACTTCGGAAAAAGATTCACTGTTCAGACAATAATTACTTCAATTAAATGTTATACTTTAACGGTTTGTAACTCTTGTTTATTTCTTAAGATGGGAAATGGTACATTCAATTTTTGGTATGCAAATAGAACTTGTTAGCTTTAAAAGAAAAATATCCAGACACAGAAAAATCTTTGGATTTTGTGGTGAAGTGGCCTAATTGTGGAAAAATTAGTGCGAGGACATGTTTGTAGAGCGTCGTGAATTTGATGAAGAAATGGAACGAATATCCGGTATTATCAATAATAGTGCCTATTCTCTTTATGACAATTGGTATAGTATTTCTTCTACAGGGGATGAAAGACTGGATGTTCCATGAAGAATTTGTGCATATAAGAGCTTATAATTGGACACATTCTTATATTTATGAAGTTATATGGAGTTTTCCAACACCGGCTTATCCTGATCCTCAAGTAACTGTCAGCGTTCACTTTCGTATTGAAGCCAGTAAAGCGAAACCTTCTTCTTTTCATGTAGATGTAAGTTTTCTTTTTTGAATGGCACATTTTTAATAATTTTTGTAGAATTTTTTTATGAAATGAAGGATTAAAGTCGCATCGAGTACAGTAGTCGTTATCGATTAAAATAGGTTCCGACTTTTAAATTAAAATATAAATCGTTACGATCCTAATTGGAATAATTTCAAATTTACATTGAACCATTCACTAGAAAAAAGAATTCATATTTTAATTGTTGATCTTAGGTTTATTGACCAGGAAATATTTTATTATTAATTTTAGATGTTAATTTTG
>JAAAKG020119662.1:0-15120 GCA_010014905.2 Druon quercuslanigerum
GGTTATGAAAAATCCTGACGTGATGTGGTGAAACGGACCTCAGATTCGGAATCAGCGACCCCAAAAACATATAGTAAACATGGTCTGGTCTCGGAAATAATTTTTTAGATTTTTTTTGTGGAGCTGTGTAATACTTACTTTTCTTTCTACAACCAATTATATAAAAAAAAAACTTAGGGGCAGAAATGGGATTTTCAATCTCACCTGGAATAGCCAACATCTTTATGGATTATCTAGAAACCGAAATCTTCAGTCAATCCAAGCTTAAACCGGAATTTTTGTTCCGTTACGTGGACGACACTTTTGTCATCTGGCGACATGGACTAAATGAACTAAATAACTTTTTCGATTTCATCAATCAATTACATCCTAATATTCAATTCACCATGGAAATTGAACAAAACGAAAAATTGCCATCTCTCACCATCGCCCATCTCAAAAAAAATCGGTCATCAAATCCCTTGTATACAGAGCTATCTCTATAACAGATAAAGGAAATTTACAAAAGGAATTACAAAAGATTAAATAAATTCTAATACAGAACGATTACACAGTCAAACAAATTGATAAAGAAATAATAAAATACACCCAAGATAACAATTCAAAACAACATAATAAAGTAAGAGAAAGAAAAAGACCACCCTCCTACCCTACATCCAAGGTTTTACAGAACAAATAGGAAGAATTCTCAACAAACACAACATCCAAACCATATTTTAACCACCTGCGAAAATCAGACAACTTCTAAACAACCCTAAAGACAAAAAGGCACCTCTCAGTGATCCTTAAGTATATAAAATCCCTTGTTCTTGTGGCAAAGTCTATATTGGAGAAACCAGGAGTTGTGAGCTAACGTATAAAGGAACATGAGAGCAAAGTAAGGCTAAAACCTTTCACGCAATCAGCACTAGCTGATTTAACATCATATCGAAACAGGACATAACATTTTATTTGATAAAACAACGTTCATCGCAAAAATACACAATATTTTTTTAAGAAAACATAGAGAAGCAATCGATATCTTGAAGAACCCTAATAACATCAATAGGCACAACGGTTATAATACCAATCCGATTTGGGTTTCCATCCTCCCGGATTTTAAAAAAAATAATATTTGATTGGGCTATCAGGTGCGTCCGTCTCTCATGGTGGGGCGTTCTGACCAATCACAGGCATATGCACATTTAAACTAGTGAAATCAGCTTTTAAAAACAGAAGCCTACATGCACATATGGTACAAGTCTAAATGTACTTATCAACAAATGATACTATTGCAAATATACACGTATGCATATGGAAACGTTCCAAATGTACACGTATACGTGTACGTCGACACAGTTCGCATCGTAGCGATTATTTAGTAATTACTAACTATAAGCGATTTCACTTAGTAACATACAAGGCGTAACCTTAAGCGCCTCTAATCTCTGGTTACTGCGATATCAGAACTTCTATTAAAAATAATTATGAGTTAAAACTGATTAGTTTTACTGATCAGGATTTCAGAAAATATGGTCATATCTAAGCTGCGATCTATATTGATAAGATGTAAGAAATTACTATACAAGGATGGATCAAAAATGCATTAAATTTTTATTCCTTAAATTTTCATGCATATAGCCCCCATATTTGTTTGAGTCGACAAAAAGGTAACTGTATTTTGTTGTGGAAAAAAATTATTAAGAGTTTCCGCAAGCCACATAAAGTTCAAAACGCATTTTCCTTAAGAAAAAAATCTTTTTGTAGCTTGCAATTAAAATCGTAAATATTAATTTGGCTGGAGATGCATGATTTTTTAAACAACGCTAAATTGTTTTAATAAAGTTCTTCTTGAAAAATGCTAGAAAGTTGGGGTTTTTTCTGTAATAATCAAACCTACTTATACTATAGTAATACAACGTTGTTTTGTTTCTTCTAAAATTTTTCACTGTTAGCCAACTTTTTACTTAGTGAAGTCATAAGAGATACAAGTTAACAAACATTTAATAACCCGAAGACTTAAAGACATTCGCGACAGTGAGTTTTCCCATTAACTTTCTCATTAATCTAAAAATTTAAAAATAAAAAATTAACTGCGTCTTTATAACTCTCTTTAAATACAAAATTACTAAAAACAATAATGCATTTTTAAAACAATGTATTATACAAATAATTATTAGCAAAAAGTTTTATGATGGAAAATATTTCTAAACCTTATGGAGTTTGCCGAAACTCTAAACATATTAAAAAAATCTAATTAACTTTTTTGTGGATTCAAGCAAATTGGTGAGCAATATGCATGAAAATTCGACAGCTACAACTTTTTTTCACAAAAGAATATGCGCAATGAAATTTCCTAGAGAAAAAAATACTTTTAAAAATAAAATTGGTTTGAAAAGATTTTAGATTGGTTAGAATTATTTGGTGTTAGCAAAATCTGATTCCTTTATTAAATTTGCATTTACAACCTATGATACATGTGCCAAATACGATTATACACTTTAAGAATATAAGCCTCTATATCTTGTTACAGGATTAGGTTCACAGTCCAGGAGTTTTACTCACAGCGACGCTGATCCTGATGTTCCTCGTTCATATTCTTCATATTCTTTGGAATTCTTTTAAGTTTTTTTTTAATTTTCCCATCTCTTCTAAACTCACATTCGTCGGATTCCATCATAATTCACAAAATTTAGGACATTCAGAGATTTTACAGAATTCACTGAATTAGGAGAATGTAAAGGATTTAGAGTAAAAACTCATATCCGAGAATTCGTAAAATTTAGAGAATTTAGATGATTTGGATAATTAGCCAAATTGAAAGAATTAAGAGAATTAACAGATTTAAGAGACTTTATAGAATTCACAGAAATCAGAACATTCAAAGATTTTAAGAGAATTCACAGAATTTATAGAATTTATAGAATTTAAAGAATTTACTGATATTAGACAGAGTAAAGAGAATGTACGTACTTGAGAGAATTCACAGAATTCAGAAAATTCCGAAATCTTACAGAATTAAGAGAATTTAGAGCATTCACTGTTATGAGAAAATCGAATCATTTACAGAATTTTCAGAAATTAGAAAATTGTAAAAATTTAGAGAATTAATAGATTTAAAAGAATTTCGCATAGTTAAGAGAATTCATAAAATAACAAGAAATCGCAAACATAAGAGAATTTTGAGGATTCCGAAAATTTCGAATATTCCAGGAAATTAAATCATTGAGAAAATTTAGGAAATGTAGGAAATTTGAGGATTTAAAATTCAGGAGTTCAGACAATTTAGCGAATTCAAGAAATTTATGGAATTAAAAGAATTCAAGAAACTCAGAAAATTCGAAAAGCTTACAGTATTAAATGAATTCACGAAATTAGGAATATTTAAAGAATTAAACTCCGTGGAGTTGAGAGAATTCAGATAATTTGAGATATTCAGAATAAATTTAGCGTAGGTATTCAAGAAATTTAGTGAAATAAAGGAATTCAGAGAATTCAACAAATTCAAAAGATTTCAAGAAAGCAAAAAAAATCGTTATACGATTAAGTAGTTTTAACTGAACAAGCTAATTGGAGGCTGTGGAATTTGAGATCCGGCACAGTGTAAATTTTAAAAAACGTAATAATTTTTATAATTATTTCTAAGTGAATTCGATGGCTGCGTTATTATGTCAAAAAATGGAACTATATAAGTATACTATTATTAGCTGAAGGGAGTTAAAAAGGCTATCAAGTTGACATTCTCATCGTCTAATATCGACGCCTCAATCACATACTACTCCAGGTCGCGTTTAGGCGGTGTACACTGCACCGATCGAAAATCCATTATTATTGGTTCCCACAGTTGCAGGTGATATAAATCTACGAAAATATTATTAAAATTTTCATAGTTTAGCGTAACTATTAGAATTTTAGACTAATTTATTTATTGGTTCTTGCGACGGCATTTTAAAAAAAAGGAATCCGAACTCTTTCAGACTTACCATATTAAAATTCTTTATTTTTTAAAAAATTGGAAGGAAGAAACAGTGGAAGAAAGAAACAGTTGATATTTTTCGTAACCTTTTATTTTTTTATTCCATACAATGTTTTTAATTAAAAATAATATCATCAGTAGTATTATTTTAACTCTTCGAGTAATAAAGAAAATTTTTGTTTTAGCGTCAGATTTTCGGTATGCGCATTTTAACTAAATTGTTTCACAATATAACCAAAGCCCTAAATCTGTGTAAAGAATTATGGATCAGACAAAAATACTCTAAAATTCATTCTTATTGACTGATTGATACCGACGGGACATTCGTCGATTTCCGTATTGGTCAATTCTTTAACCTTACCGCTGTGCATGTTTATTTTTACCCTTTTTGGTACCAATGGATCATCCTTAAATAGAGCACGAAGAACCTGATTTCTGGCTGGTAATTTACCCAATATTGGCCATACCTCACCATTAGGCGTTGCTAAGACAATTTGTTCTACGGTTGGCAAGCGTATAATATTATATTTTTGAAGTTGGTTTCTCTTTTTTAATCCTATGGGCTTGTCTTGAGGAAAAGCGTATGTTCGAAGTTGAAATGTCCTGTTTGGATTATTTATGGGAATAAGTCGAATACGTCCAAGTTCATCAAATGTGTATTCAAGTACGCGAGGAAAAGTTTGCCTGAGAGAAGAAACGACAGACGAAGCAGAAATTCGACGTGTAATAGAAGGACTCCTTGACCTGTAACGAAGAGGGGACTCGTGACGTGCTGAAGATTCGCCAAAAGAATGCAATCTGCTAGAAGAAACAGATGGTTCAGACAAAAATACTCAATAATGCGTTTTAATTGAGTTTCGCATGCCGATAGGAACTTCCTCAATTTCTCTTTTAGTCATTAATTTCACTACACCGCTATTCATGTTTATCTGTACCCTTTTTGACGGCGATGAATCATTCTTAAATAGACCACGAAAAATTTGATGTCTGCATGGTAATTTTTCCAATACTGCCCATACTTCACCATCAGGCGTTGCTAAGACAATTTGTTCTTCGATTGGCAAGGGTATAAGTTTCCGAATTTGGTTTCTTAATCCTATGGGCTTGTCTTGAGGAAAAACGTATCTTCGAAGTTCAAATGTCTTGTTTTCATTACTGCTGGAAATCAGTCAAATATGTTCAAGTTCATCAAAGTTGAATCCAAGTACGCGAGAAAAATTTTGTCTAAGGGGAGAAACGCTGGGCGAAGCAGAACGATGAGGGGGCTCGTTAGTTGGTAAAGACCCGCCAACAGAATACGCTCTAGGAGTAGAAGAAGAAGGTCCAGGAAGGGGAACATCAAGATTAGCGTCACCGTGAGGCAAACCCCCGGACTGTGAACCTAATCCTGCAACAAGATATAGAGACTTACATTCTTGAAGTATTTAGTTGTATTTTGTTAGATTTATCAAAGGTTGTAAATGCAAATTTAACTAAGGAATCAGATTCTGCTAACACCTAATAATTATTTACGCTCCAAGCCGAACGAAACTGTTTGAAAAAACATTCTTTCAATACATACATATTATTTATAATGATCAAACTGACTTAACACCTCGTTAAATGAATTTTAAATTTGTGAAATAAAGGCAGACTTAAAAAATATACAATGAAAGAATTGCTTGAGTCCAAAAAAAAGTAAATCAGATTTTATCAATATCCTTAGAGGTTCGACAACCTCCATAAAGTTTATAAATATTTTACATCATACATCTTTTTGCTGCTATTTATGTGTATGCATAAATTGTTTGACAATGCATTAATAATTTTATTAATTTTTTCTCAGAAGTGTTATAAAGGCGCATTTAATTTTTAATTCTCACATTCTCAGGTTAATGAGAAGGTATTAGTTTTATGCGAAAGCTGACAATCGCGGATTTCGCTAAGTCCTCACGTTATGAGAAAATTTGTTTACTTAAATTTCCTATGACTTTACTGAGTGAAAACTTGGAAAAAAGTGGAAGGTTTTGGACTCTTATTAGCATTTCTCAAGAAGAATTTTTATTAAAAATATTGCTCAATTAGTTAAAAAGAAATACTTCTCAACGTAAATTAATAAAACGCTGACTCATATTAAAAGTTGAACAAAATAGGCAACATTTTAGAAAGATCTACAACGATCTAAAGCATTTCTTTATGAAAATATTATTATAAATGATACTAAAATTGATACTTTGTTTTCGAGACATTACGTATTAAATTTTCCTAATATTCACGATTTTAAATGCAAGTTACAAAAATGTCTTTTTTCTAAAGGGGACAATAGGTTTAATTGTGTCAAATAAAGGCCTGATGCGCTCCGAAAAAGAGTTACTTTGCCGTGCTACGCAGAAGTGAAAACTGGATCAGCTGAAACAAAAACAAAAAATATTTCATTAATTTATTGGTTTTTCTAGATCGCAACGCTGAGTTTTATTTTGTATATTTTCATAAAAGTTTTTGTAATAGTTTGAAAAGAAAACAACGAGTTTCGAGAAAAAATCGACATTATTTATGGACAGTAAAAAATAATAATACGCAGCGCTGCGACCTTTCAAATTATACACAGAAACAGTGCACCAAATTTCAGAAGGATTGGTCTAGTAGATTTTAAGTTACAGTTGCCCCCGGCTTCAAATTGTCGATCGCGTGAAAAACCCGAAATCAAACACTAATAGATTAAAATTTTTTTAATATACTCACACAGAATTATCAATGCCAGTTCCATGAAGTATAGAACTTTTATCTAGCGGGTCCAAATCATCTTCTTGCTCTTGCCTATGACATCTGTTAGTTAATCCCACTATTTAGGTGAGCGGCAGGTACGCGCTCCAGCAACCAACTGTGTCTGAGCGGTCAAAACGTAGCTCACTAATAATACCACATCTTTCTCAATTTTGATCTGATTAACTTAAAATTTAGACAAAATAGTCTTGAGATGTTTTACACTTACGTTATAAAATAAAAAAACCAGGTTTTTTTTCGTTAAATACCCTACTAAGTGAAATACCTTAAATGAAATGCGTGCTGAACTTCATCCCGCTTACGGAACCTTTATAGGTAATGTCTTCAACAACAAAATATACTTACTTTTTTGTAGAATTAAAACATATTATGGGAGATATGCATGAGAATTTAAAAAAAAAATTTTTCAATGCATTTATGGACAACCCTTTACATACTACTTTTTTACGCCTTATCAATATAGATTGCAACATTGCTAAGACCATCTCTTCTGAAATGCTAATCAGTAAAACTAATCAGTTTAAACTCATAATTATTTTTAATAGAAGTGCTTATGTCGCAGAAACCAGAATTAAGAGATGATTTATGTTTAGATTTTTTATGCTTTTACCATTTTTTTGGAAACAACTAAAATTTCATTTTAAAGCATTTTCAGCGTCTTGTATGTTACTAAGTGAAATCGCTTTTAGTTAATTAATACTAAATAGTGGATACAATGCGAACTCTGGTGTCGTATGCGTACACGTGTACATGTGAAATGGTTCCATATGCATACCTGTATATTTTCAATATTAACATGTGTTCATAAGTGCATTTAGAGTGGCATTATTGAGAGCGTTTAATCTGTGCACGAGCAGAGTTGGGGATTTCCTATTTGTGCAAATTGAAGTTTAGACTAGCACAAATAAGTTGATGAGAACATGGATTTTTACATTTCGGCAAAGTAAATGGTGCGATTTATATGTTTACAGATTAATTATATACTATTATATTTACCAATGGAATTAAAGATAAGGGCCAACGATAAGGCCAGAGTACACGCAATCTTCATCTTTTCCAATAAGAGGAACGACTGATTATTCTTTTTATCAAAGAATTTGGTTAACGATGATGGGATGTTCTATTCTATACAATCTGTACTTTAGTTGTTATCTCTTATATTACTTGCGTCAGCCTTGTCCTCGTGAGATATTTACATTTGGAAAGAGTCAATTCCAACTGTCAAAGAATTCACATTTATTTATAACTGATGTTGTAATTTAGGTAGTATTTTAATTTTTAAAAAGATGGTTTCTACAACACAAAGTGTATAGTTGGGTAAGCATGAAAAAATGCCCCCAAATGAAAAATATTATTTTTTATCCACTATATATAAAGTATATATAACTTTTTCACCTAGGGAGTAACATCCCAATTTAAGTTTATTTTCGTTTCCTAAAACGGACATTTACATCTATTTATCCAAAGTAACCCATTCTGTTAAGTCTGAGTTTAGGGCAAGTTGCTGATGTATAATGCCATCAGTATCAGTATGTTTGTGCGTATATTCTCTTTTTGCCATTGCGCGACAGCCTAAAATAATTTCCTTGATGCACTTGTGATAATTTTTAGTGCCAAAAACCTTATCCTGTATCAAAATGACGAAACAAAAAACTTTTTCCCGGACAAATATGGAATTCCTCACTATCTAATTCATGTTGATCAAACGTTCTTGGATGCTCTCCACAGCTTTTCTGGTTTCTCTATAGTTTTAGCCCTAATATTCAATAGCTGAACTTAGGATAAATTCAAGGGCACATTGTCAAGATCCACATTACAGGTTATTATGTGAAGCGCATCATCTCGCTTTTTGTTACAATAGTCTCGCAACTGTATTTATACGCGCACGGTTTTCTTACCCTTTGAAGGCCAGTGCTAGTACATTTGATGAGCCCGAATGACTTTGCAAGGACAGGGATGACATAGCTGTCGATTGCCCTGATTTTTTCCCGACTTGAAAGAGCTGTTCGGAGTCAATCGGAGTCTTGTGGTGAAAGTATTCGTTAGGCTTTTCTCAAATATCATATACTGAATAGGGTGTGTCGAAAACAAACTTTTTCGATTTCGACTTCGGCCCAGAGTGCATAATGTTGTGCCTGTGGAAAATTTCATTTTGATTGGACAATATCTTTGGTTCTCACAACGGCGTCGAAAATTAAGAGAATGTCGTATAGACCCTTAAGCTTAGGCAATTCGCAAAACACACCTTCTTTAATCCTTTTATCGCCATAGTGATGTAAAGCAAAGAAAAAGATCAAAGAGGCACTTTGAAAATTTTCATTAACTATATTTCGCCTTGGAATTGTTTCATTCACAATATCTAATTTAATGAAAAAGTGCACATTTCCATTAAATTTACATGTACTTCTTCGCCCTTCTTTCAGAAAATAATTTCAGGAAGAAGACTCAGGATTCACGACGTGAAGGTGACTACATACAAAAAAACCACCCACTTCGTTTTCAACCAACCAACCATAAGGGAGTTTTGCATATAGAAAGTTGCATGAATAATCTTGCTTTGATCTAAATTTTTTTATTTTGATCTGAGAAGATATGGTATTTCTTATAAAGCCATCTCTTTCTTCCTGACCACACACACTTTTTTGAGGCCTGTGTGACAAGTTGAACAGTACGCTCTACTGCCTGTGTATGGCACGGATAATCTTGCTCTGAAAAACAAGCCAAGGCTGGAGGAGGAGTTACATTAGTCCAGTGAATGAGTTCTGGATAATATTTTGCCTTCAACTTAATTTTATAAATAAGAAATTTTCTATAACGCTCTTTTAAATTTTGTCGACCTTTTCTGATAATATCAACAGCTTGTCTTCTTAGTTGCTGTCTGGGATTTACGAGCATTGCCATGAGTAAGTTTTCCGGATGCAGTGCAAATGCGTTTGTTTTAGTGTAGGGATTTACTGCGACTTCACGCAACTTTTTTGGTAAGTACCTGGACTCACGGATGGTTTGCCATACGTGAAAGCTACTATAATAAAACTGCCAATTCTTTTTGTTATAAAGCATACTTTTGCGTAGACTCGCATTATATACTCTACCAGGAATCGCAGCTTTTTTCAGGGATGGCTTTCAGACACGTATAAACGAAGAATCCTATTCGAAGCAGCGAGCCACCGAGCAAAAGAACGCGCACCTGGATCTCTATTCGCAAAATTATCTGGAAAAATGCCGCTGCAAACAGCTTGGCACATTACCAAGAAATATTTTTGATCAATACTGAGTAATTCTGTGTCTATCTCAGGCAGGCCAACAACTATTTTCTTAAATTTCACCACTGTTTTCTGATTACGGGTCTTCAATTTCTTTCCTATAGGACCAGAAAATGAAGCAGATCCCATTGTACTACCGTCAAGGTGTGTAATGTGATGCCGAAGAGAAAGTTCATTAAAAATGTTAGAGACAAATTTGCCACTGAAGACTGTGAGCCAAGTGTTCTTCTATCAGTTCTTCTATCTTCTATCACGCCACCAATAGGACCTGTATATACAGATGTACCACCAGCACCCATAACTCTTATTTTGTTTAAATCGTATACGTTCTCATGAAGATAGCTAAAAATGCTGCTGCAGATATTCACACCAAGAGAGATGCTTCCAAGCTTCTTTGAAATTGAGTTGTTTCCACTTAAGTTTTTTTCTTAATAATCTCAAAATCTTCAAGGGCAGAAAAAGCAATTGCGGCGGCGGCAACACTTGATACTGCGAATCGATCAGCGGTTTTTGTGGTTTTTTCTAATCGCTGCCGCATTTGCGTGTGAGATTTTGAACGCAACCGAGAATGAAATATCCTCTCTGCTCTCTTCTGAGATCTATCAAGCAGCTCCGTCATAGCTGTATCAATTGAAGCCATTGCCATAATTCGGAAACCCCTTTTATATAATCGAAATTGTTGCTCCACGAAGGTACTTCTTTATGCGCCTCACACTTACAATGTTGTGACGTGGTAAGATCGCATCGACAGGTAGCTTTTTTAAAAATCGGGCTTGCTTCAGATTAAAATTGTCTTACAAGACTTTGGACAGAGGACGGGTCCCTACGACTAGGTGAGTGATCTGATAACGAACGTGGAGGATGAACTTCAACACGTCACCGGCTGTAGGGACTACCCGCTCACTCAGCTTAGCCGGGGTTCCTACTACAAATCACTTCTGTTTTGTCCTTCTAAAAACAAACATGGTCTACAACTGTAATGTCGATTATGTAATCTGGAGAAATGTGGAACAGAAGAGATGAAATATCAACTCTGTAAAAACTGGTCCCTTACTTGTGTATAAAATCATTTACTGAAGTGTTTCAAAAGCATTCAGATATCAAATGTGTTTCAAATTAAAACATTTGTTTTTAAATGGAAAAAACACGTAAATATTTTAAAATAAAAAAAGTGACACTAGCTTTTGCAGTGAACAATACGCCTTTTGTGTATTTGTGTACTTAATGAGATATTGTGATTGAAATACTTCCAAGGCGAAATATAGTTAATGAAGGTTTTACTTTGCTGCTACGATCTTTTCCTTCGCTTTACATCACTTTGGCGAAAAAAGGTGCACAGGAAGTGTGTTTTGTGAATTGCCTAAGCTTAAAAAGTTGTCTATACCACTTTTCTTAAATTTTCGACGCCGTTGTGCAAACCAAAAGATACTGTCGGATCGAAATTAAATTTTTCACAAATAATACTGACAACAAACGCAATATTTTTCACCCCGGGCCGAAGACGAATTCGACAACGTTTGCTTTTCGACGCACCCTGATACTGAATACCCAGAGAATTCTGAATACTCAGATATTTATATGAATCGCTCTCAGCGATTGCCTCGATGTTAATTTTCAAACTCGTTTTCCAGCTCTGCAGTCCCTACTTCCCATCTAGTTAAATGCACTTTTCTGCATTTATCTAGCGCCAGGAAATGGCGTGAATTGCCTGAGAAATTTTTCGTGTTATTAAAAAATGGTTTTATCCTTCCTCTGTCAGCAAATTTTTCTGCATATTCTCACTTGCGTAGAGCAGTGAATGTGTAGCGGGTGTAAAGTTTCCTGTTTCGGGCGTAAAGTTTCATGTTGGTCCAACGGTGAACTACGTATATGCCAAGATCACCAAGCTGGAAGCAGCCACATTACCTATTTTGAATGAAGAATACAAAGAATAATTTTCTTAATAATTTCTTTCTTTTCATGAATACATTTTTGGAACATAAAACAGATATTCGAAATATTCTTGCACATTTCATATATAAATTATACTAAAAGTAAATTTTAAAGTAACATGAAAATGTATTATTTTGTTCCTAATAAGAAATCAAACAAAAGCTTAACATTTCTGGAAAAATTGAAACTTTCTGCACTGTTTAAATGTAATATTTTATAAAAATAACACTCAATTAGCTTAAAATCAATGTTTTTTTAACTTGAATTAATTATTATCGTACCATAAATTAAAACTGTACAAAAAATTGAACATTTAAGGAAACAACTATTTTCTTCTTACATTAGTCTAAACTTATTTTGTAGCAAAAATTATAAACTAAAAATAAATTTTTTTAAACGGAAAAACCCGGCCTATTTAGTTGTAGTTCCAGACTAAATTGCTAAACAAAATGATAAATTTTTTAACAATCTATTTAAGAATATGATTATAAGTAAAAGATCATATTTTCTGTATTGCAGACAACTTCTAAGTATATCAAAAACTGCAAAAAAATAATAATAACCGCAAGCTCGCTTTTATTTGCTGAACGAGATGCGTATTCATAAAATTTAGGCTCCGCTGGAACAAAGAAGCGTATGTAACATGATTTTGTACCACAATATAAAAAACGACGATCTTACTCTTGTAAATACTCGTATAGTTTTTTTTTATCGTGCCGAAAAAGTTGTGTACGCTGCAATGGCAACTTTTTTACATTCTTTGATGTGCAGGCAAGCTATATTTGATATGGATATCTGGGTTAGTGAGAAGACATAATAGTTTTTCTCGCGTGCGTACAATTTCTGTTTTCTGAAATTTATTTCCTTGTGCAAACTTGCGCTAGAATGAGTTAAGATACAGTTTCACGACGAAACAGGTGATGTGAAAACACCGATTTGATGTATTTTTCTGCCGATACCTTGTACTACAATTTTGCAGCAACACCAGTTACTCAGTTTTTCTGTTTAAATTCCATTTCTCTTCTTAGTATTCTATTTAATACGATAAACGTATATATAGGATATTTTGCTGATCTTTCTATACCATTCGAGTATGGCACAGTGACAGTGACACTTTGATTTAGAAAAAAATATATTAGAGAAGGGAAAGAAGAAATAAAAATTATATGATCCAGTAAAAATAAGTTATTGCGTAGATTATTACGCGAAATAAGTCGGTATAGGAAGATTATCAAAAGTTTATGTCGGGTCGTCTCATCAGAGGTGATCGAAGCATAAGCTTAGAAAATAGATTAAACGGCATTGTGCTGTTTTTGCAGTACAATAAATATTTGGCTAATATTCCATGCAATAAGATAGATAAGCGCATAAAGAAATATTAGTTAAGGAATTTTAAATGTGCAGTTTTGTTTATTGAACCCCCAACGCAGTAAGTTGCAAAGATGAATGGGCTTAAATCCTATTTATTCCATTGAACGGACGGTTTCGTTTTCCTATTATAGCCAGATTTTCTCTTGTTTTTCGGAGCGACTTTTGCCTTTTTAGCTTCACTCGGACCTGCAAAAGGACGTTCAGAATTAAAAAAGAAGTTCACATGTTCGCCCATATTATCTCATCGTCCTCTGCAGGATTCAAAAATAAAATCGCCATCACTATCCGAAACATCCGAAATGTCTTAGATGTGCGAGTCGAAAGGCGCTATCGGACTCATCCCTCTTCATCGGCTTCGCCTTTCTCCGCAGCCTAATTAAAGTTTCTTGCAAAAGCATTTTTTCAAATTAGAAATTTACTAACTCTTTCAGCTGAACCAATTCTCGCACTTTTGATCGATTTTTTAGCTCACGAATACGTTTTCACCATATTCACTCTCACAGCCTGCAGCCACAGACAATCCATTATAATTAGTTCCTACAGTTGCAGGTGATGTGAATCTACGAAAATATTATTGAAATTTTCACAGTTTAGCCTAATTATTAGAATTTTTGACCAATTTACTTATTGGTTTTTGCGACAGCTGAAGCGTTTCAAGTAAAGGAATCTAAACTCTTGCGGACTTAACTTATTAAAATTCTATAGTTTCAAAAAAATGGGGAAGAAGTAGCAGTAAAAAAGTTCGTTTTCCAAATTTATATTTTTCGTAAGATTTTATTTTTGTATTACATCCAATGTCAGTAAGAAAGTAATTGTCTGTCATTTTCTTTAAGTTTAAATGTGTATTCACAAACATGCATTAAGTATAAAGAGCAACCACAAAGCCCGAAAGCTGTGTAAAGAATTACGTCTCAGACAAAAAAACTCTAAAATTCGTTCTTATTGATGCATTGATACCGACGGGACATTCCTCGATTTCTATTTTAGTCAATTCTCTAACCTTACCGCTGTGCATGTTCATTTTTACCCTTTTTGGCACCAATGGCTCATCCTTAAATAGTGCACGAAGAATCTGATTTCTGGCTGGTAATTTTTGCAATATCGCCCATACGTCACCTTTAGGCGTTGACAAGACAATTTGTTCTTCGTTTGGCAAGCGCATAATCTCATATTTTTGACGCTGATTTCTCTTTCTCAATCCTATGGGCTTGTCTTGAGGAAAAACGTATGTTAGAAGTTGAAATATCCTGTTTGGATTATTCAAGGGAGCAAGTCGAATAAGTCCAAGTTCATCAAATGTGTATTCAAGCACGCGAGGAAAAGTTTGTCTGAGAGAAGAAACGACAGACGAAGCAGAAATTTGACGTGTGGTAGAAGGACTCCTAGACCTGTAACGAAGAGGGGACTCGTGACGTGCTGAAGATTCGCCAGAAGAATGCAATCTGCTAGAAGCAGCAGAAGGTTCAGACAAAAATACTCGAAAATGCGTTTTAATTGAGTTTCGCCAGCCGATAGGAACTTCCTCGATTTCTCTTTTAGTCATTACTTTCACTACACCGCTATACATGTTTATCTTTGCCCTTTTTGACGGCGATGAATCATCCTTAAATAATCCACGAAAAATCTGATGTCTGCATGGTAATTTTTGCAATACTGCCCATACTTCACCATCAGGCGTTGTTACGACAATTTCTTCTTCGATTGGCAAGGGTATAAGTTTCCGACTTTCGTTTCTCAATCCTATGGGCTTGCCTTGAGGAAAAACGTATCTTCGAAGTTCAAAAGTCTTGTTTTCATTACTCCTGGGAATCAGTCGAATATGTTCAAGTTTATCAA
>JAAAKG020119673.1:0-15120 GCA_010014905.2 Druon quercuslanigerum
GGTATAGCAGTTTGTAATAAGTGGGGAGGACACGTTTCGATCATTTTGCAGGGCAAAGGGGGGGGGGGGGGGGGGGGGGGGGGGGCTAATATCTCACTCTATCCTATTAAGTTAAAGACATGGTATTAAAAACCCTATCATCAATATAGCGGGTAGATGCAGTTTTACTATTTCTGCCACTCATTTGAGGAGAAAAGGAGAACGCCGTCTGTCATCGATAAAAATCGAGTCGAATATCTCCACAAATTAGGTGTATTTTCAATTCAATCACCAGCTAACTTCACGTCTTTGAGTGCTGAGGGAAAAAACAATGGACCAAATGCATGGAATTCGGACCATTATTGCCCTATTTTGTTAATATCTTCGTGAAAACAAATTTTTCTATATAAGTATGTCTGAAAAATAGTTTTCATTTTTAAGAACTATTTATTGCAGTAATACCTAATAATAAACTGCAATTTGAAAGGGATAGGTTGCCCTCCAATTGCTATGTCTCTTTCAAATAGCAATACGCTGTTTTCCCACTAATGTGAGTCAGCAATCAATGATTTAGTCAAAAACAACAAAATTAAAAATCTGAATTTTTTTATACGTACCAGGTGCATAATAATCGTAGACTCTGATAGGAAGATACCGAGACATATTCGCTACGGGGAACCATCTTTCTAAAGTAAATTCCACACAGGTTTCTTCTTCATCGAGATAGTCGAAGTAGAAAAGCACCTTTTGTTCAAGGAAACGTGCTCTTTGAAGATTTCGAATACGTCTTGAACGGATATATCTATCCAGGTTCTGCTGTTGAATTATATATCCTGTTGGTACGGCAACATCCAGAACCGCCATTCCTGAGCGCCTAGACTCGTTCGTATTTATCCACCTGTAAAAGTGTATGCAGATTTTAACTAATTTAGTACAACAAATGAATATACTAATAATTAATAATTTAGAGCTGTAACAAACATTTACCTCTGACAACTGGTGTAAGATATGTGAGACTGATTTCTTCCATGGAAATTGGCTCTGGTTCGTAAATCGAAGGCTTTTACTGGTGGCATAGTTTGGAACTTTTGGATATCGACGTTATATTGAACAGACATTTGTAAAATTGCATAACCTGCTCCATTTGCTTGTACCTTTACAGTTCCCCATGCTTCTGGTATCTAAAAATAGTTTCCACATTTTGAATTAAAATTTTAATTTTTCAATTAATTCGAGTGTTTTTAAATTATAAATAAAAGTTAATCAAATCAAAAGATTATCACCTCAACCGACTGAAGCGTCGCCAGGTTCTTCCTATCAACATGAAGCACTTTCGTCTGCCCGGGCAAAGAGGTAGCCTCAATGGTAACACTCAGTTCCGAAACCTCTCTCAATCTCTGCGTCTGTGTATAGTGCATCAAAGCTTTCATCGCCCATGCAGTGTCTCTAGTAGTAGCCCAGCCTCCATTCGTCAATCTCTGCGTATTCAACCACCTAACAATTGGTTGAATTAAAAATACCTGTTGCCTAGCTGTATACAACAACAGTGCATAGGCCGTGGTCTCAATATTTTCCGAATCATATTTATAAGGCAGACGAGGCAGCAAAAACGGTTTCTGATTTTCAATCTTATAAGGTGGTTGCGGTATAGCTTCTCTTCCCCAGTACATCAGATCCCCTTCAATCCTTGAGTGTCTATTCAAAATCTCAAACGCAAACTCCTGTCTACTTGAAGCCTTTTCTTGCAGGGCATAAGCCACTATCGCAATCTCATAAGGTTGTCCGTAATTCTCCAGATACGATAGTTTCGTTTCCAGCCACATGGCGGCATTATCAGCAGCCAGAGAAACTCTTGTTCCCAAACCATGCGGAAGGTCTTTAACACTTGCCAAAGTTATCAGTACGTGCGCTGTGAGCGAAATATTCCTGTACCGATTAACGCCTCCCTCGTGATAAGTTGTATTTATCTTTCTATCTGGTAGCCAACTGACTTCATAAAATGACCCCTCTTCTGTCTGGTGCTGCAGCAACCACATTACAGACTTTGAAATCACTTCAGGATCAATATACAAATAATTTTCGTACTCATAATTACTCGCAGCTTCTTGGAAAACATAAACAGTGTAGGCAGTGAGCCAAACGCTTGGAGAAGACTGATTCCAGTCACTGCGGAAAAGGCTAAAGGAACCATCCGGATTCATGAAGGAAATCTGCTTCTGGTACATGATGTTCATGTAGTGAAAGCTAATTTTCTCCTGTGTTCTGTTTCTTAGATTAACAGCTCTCATATGCAGGGTTGTGTACAAATGAGCTGCGAAATTAAACATGTTCTGCTCGGCACAGTCCATCGGTAAATTAATCAAACTCGTTGCATTCACGGGCATGGTGGGGAAGATGGGTCCGACCACATCTCCCACGACACTGATCGTGGCTTTGTTGGAACCAAACACGTAGTAACGTTCCTCCTGATAAGGGATAATTGGGGTCTCGGTGATGTTGACGTGCATGTACTGGAAAACGTAGGCTCTGTTACTAAGATCTAGAAGGACAGATTCGTGACGATACTGTGGAAGTCCGTCTGCTTCGACGAAGAGGGTCCGCGTGACAGAGTCACTGCCGATGAGAGCGTTGGCGTAGATGTGGACTTTTATCTCTCCGAGTCGAATGGGCACGATAGGAAGGTAGACAATGGCAACGTCCTGTGCCTTGATCCAGATAAAGAACTGATGCTCGCCAAAAGAGGTGCGAGGTTTGTAGGATTGGACGAATCCATTTTCTTCGACGTGAACGAATTTATAGTCCTTCGAACCAGTCAAGACGACAGTGGCTTCGATGTTATTTTCCAGGTAGTTAAACACAGCAACCCTGACGCCAATTTGTTCTCCTTGCTTGCTGCGCGTAGGCATTTCAACGTTGATGAAGAATGGAAGAATGCCAATGTATTCTAGGGCCTTTGGCAACATTCCGAAACCAACACTGGGACTGACACTGAAAGCGGTGACCATCCAGTGGACGGGGCGTCGGGGAACGTCGATGTTGAAGACTTGGCGACCATGAGGTCCGATGTTTACGTCCTTCCAGAGCCAGACGTTGTCGTATTGTCGTTGGATGCGATTGAAGCGGAATTTTCGGAATTCGGTGATGTCCGTCAAATTTCCTGCGCTGCAACGAGTCTCGTCGGTTCCATCCTCGCAGTCAAAGATGCCGTCGCATTTCTTTTCTAGGCGGTAACAGCGCCCATTTAGGCATTCACCGAAGCCGATAGTACGATTACAGATTTCTGGTTTGCGAAAAACAATCGCGTCTGTGAAGACAACAAGGCCGACGTATTCGAAGGTACGGTTGACGTCGATTCCGAAACTGGAGGAAGGGAAGTAGACAACCTCATCTGGATCTCCGTCGTGGAAAAGCCAGGTGTGGGAGTGAGTGCCTATTAAAAAGAGGTTTAATCAAGTTTTATTTTATGAAATTCGCTGACTAAACTCATTAAAACAAGGGGTGCGTAATATCATCTAACCAATATACTTTTTGAGTTGGCCCCTCATTTCAGTAGACATACGCAGAAAACTAAAGGCAGGCTACATAATTAATACTCTCTGGTTTAGTATATTACTTACAAATCCTTTGAATTCACATTCAAATCCCGCTGAATTCCCTTTGCTGCATATGTAGTATACTAAAATGAGAACCCAACTCAAAAAGCAGAGTAAGTAATATAGACGAACAACGCCAGAGTGGTCATTTTAGACGTACACTCTGAGAAAGATGCTTTCAAAATGGAGATATTGAAATTGAAATTTGATCTAACAATTATCTCAATTTTTTAAATTTGAATACATATTATGAGAAGAAGAAAGTGTTTTTGATCATTTGTATACATTTTGAAAAGAATACGAAAAGCAAAATGCTTACCGTTAGTTTCTTCGTCGAAGTGGGCCATTTTCGAAATAACGTTTGCGTAGGTCAATTCATTTCCAGCTTGCATAGTGTAAAATGACCTATCAATTCCTGAAAGAGCTACGTAAGCACCAGGTTCTCCATAGATAGCGACCTCTACATTTTCACCAGTTCTCGCCTTTCTATTGTTAATAAAAACAGTGAAGTTATTTCTCGAGATACCATTAACAGGGAAGGTCAACGAATCCGCTATCACTTCGCCGTAACGACCAACATAGTAGACGACTGCCGTGGCTACTGGAGCCATTTCTGGACTTAGGGGAACTGCGAAGGTCTTTATATTATGTTGCATATTGTCCTGCCCATTCAAGAGAATAATTCCTTTTGCCATTATAATATAATTGAAAGTATCTATGTAGAAATTCGTCTGCACGTGAAGCACCAGGTATTCTCCAACTTTCGGTTTGTCAGTGGATGTCGAAACCTTGATATGCTTCTGATTCGGTGACTCGTGAGCCAAAAGCAAAAGTTCCGTATGTGCTGAATGTCCTTCTCCGTCTGTGAGAGTTGCATAAACTTTCATGGAAATCACATCATTCAGAATTTGTTGCGCTCGCTGAGGATTGTCACTGAGTCCAAGTTCCTTTCGTAAGTCTACCTTCATGGACCAAATTGCACCATTTTCAGCTGATGGTTGTAGGAATCTGTTGTCGAGGGATCTACGACCACCTGTTCTCATTTCAACGTCTGCACGAATATCCATTCTGGCACCCCAAAGTTGACTTGGTCGCAGAGCTGAACCATCGTGGAAGGAAGCAACAAGGTTCAAGGAAAAGGGCATGGCGGGCTTGAAAATCTGTGGGGAACCACCGAAGAAGTTAACTTTGACGCTAGAATTATAAATTCGGGCTGAAGAGTAGCCGACTATGATTTCTTCTAAAAACCTCTCTCCTACTGTTGCTGTGACTACTATTTCCATTCCCTCGACGCCCGAGGCGGAGGGCATCAGCAGTTCTCTCATTGGGTATCTGAAACTAAAGTTCAAGAGGGATGTTAGATTTTGGGATATTATTCGCCATTTGTCCATTAGAAAACATTTGAATGAATTTATTTACCTGTATGTACCGTTGAAGAATCTGAGCACAGGCATCCGATGTCCGACATCGTCATAGTAATTACGCTGAACTTTGAACCATGATGGATACTGTTCATCGAAATCGAAATACCTCTCTTGAACATCAAATTGCTGTGACGCAGTGCTAGCATAGTTTCTATTCAGCGGTCTGAGACTGGCTTTCAAAGTGAGATTCCCCTTGACTGATGCACCGGAGGTGTAATTCGCCTGTACAATTCCATAAATATATGGATCCGTGTCGAAAAAAAAAGCGGGCATTGTCACGTTGACTTCAAAACGTGTCTGATAGTATTCTTCTACGAAGAAAGTTTTTTCCTCAACTTGTCCCTGCGCAATTACTTGAATTGACCAATTTCCAAAAACAGGTTGATCCGATAACTCATAAGATAAGGAGACTGTTCCCAAGTTACTCTGTCTACTCAACCATCGTCGCATAATTCTTCTCTGAGGATCAAGTATATAGACATCAACGGGGTTGTTGAATGCCTTTAATTCTGTATTTATTGGTATCGTTCGGAAACGAACTGTTTGCCCCTGCATGTAGACAGGCTTGTCCATTTGAATGAAGATTGTCATCGATCTTTGAGAAAATATCAGTCGAGTTTCATTCAAAAATGCTTGACCACCTGTCAACGTATTGTACAATCCTTCAACGCGAAGCTTGTAATCACCTTTTACAGAAGTTGATGGAACTCGAAGCATCAATGTTTCGGGAATACCTTCTTTTACTTCCTGGTGATCCGCTGATAGTTCTACACCGTTTCTTTGAATCGAAGTTCGAACCATCATTGGCAGAGGACTGTGCAGTACGTTCACTGCCACTCGATAAACTTGCCCTGGTCTTACCATTCGGGAGGCAACTATGAAGTAGGTTCTGCAAATTTCAATCAATATTTTAGAAAACAATCTGTGTGATTTGTCGCGGTTCTACTGGGAGCTGGAGTCATGTTTAGATGGTAGAACCCTGCGGATATTATTATCTTAACTACATAACTATATATCATATTCACTACCAAAGAATTATGAGCATGAAAAAGTCGCCCTTTAATTATACATTCAAGAATTTCTTTATTTAAAACATACACAAATTATTTATCCAAAAAATATTATTCTTGAATGCGGACTCATTCATTCATCTTATTTCTGAAGAATTGCTTTAATATGATGGGATTTTCAGGACCGATGTATTCGCTTTTTCCCTGCAGAAAGTTTCCACATAAAACCTTGAGTAGATCCCATTTTGGAGAATACTTTAAAAAAATGACTATTATTAAATATCTGTACATGATGCACATATTTATTTTCTAAAATAGAAACATTTCTCAAATAAATAATTTTTTGTACGTTTCAAGTTCTCCCTGAAAAATAACATTTTCTCTTTTGAACAATAATATTTATATTAATATTGCAATTCTTAAAAAGAAGAAATTGGAGATACCTGAAAATATTGCACAATTTTTAAAGCTTCAGCTTTAAATATCTTTCATGTTTAAGAATTACATTTTCAATTGTTTAATTTTTAACAGATTACATTGTTTAAAATTGATTGACACATTCAATCTATGGACATTGAAACTAAAAGTACATAAATATACCCCTCCCCTTAAAATTAGCCTTGTAAATTACCATCTTAATTTTTTACTTACGCCTCTCTGATGATGACATTATCTCCCTGAAATCCAGGATTCCTGAATCCTCCTCCATAATTGGGATTATTAGAATCTGATGTTACAGGATTTCTATTGTAACCGAATCCTGAGCCTTGCTCTCTGTCTTTGTCTTGATTACTGCCACGGTAATTAAAGCCGGAATTTTGATCCTGATTTACAGAGCCTCTGTAGTTTTGGTCCCAGTCTTGACTTCCGGGTCTATAATTCGTTCCCGAATTTGAATCCCAGTCTTGACTTCCTGGCCTGTAATTTGTTCCCGAATTTGAGTCCCAGTCTTGACTGCCGGGTCTGTTATTAAATCCTGAATTTGGCTCTCTTTCGTCATATCTGCCCCAGGGTTGGCGAGTAGATGTATCGCCTTGATCGAATCGGTCTTGAGGCCAATTTGATGTTTCCGAAAACTGGCCATTCCCGGCTGCCAAAATTACTGCCAAAAACAGTAGGACCCGCATTTTTCTGAAAAAGATAATATGATAAGCAAACATTTTTCCAAAATAACCTTTTTAAATTTCAAACACAATTTAATGTATTTAATTTTGTGTTATGCTTTACGTAATATGAATTTTAATATATTCCCTGTGTATGAGTGTAAAGGGAGTAGTCTCATACACGGCGCTGCCAGCAGATGGACTCATATTGAATGGAAGTGTCAAATTGTCAATTTTATGCCATGCTATGAAAAATAAAATGATAATTGAAAAAAAGAAGTCATCCATATTTTTAGGACGAATAGCCGAAATCTTGCAAACTTGAATAATGAGGCTGGACATGGGAAAAGGGATCTGTCCGTCTCGCCAGGGCTATTTCTTAGAAAAACTAGGCGAATAGACACTACGAATTTTTGTAAAAAGAGCGTATTTAATAGTATTCTTTAAAATAAGAAAGAAATATTCAATTATTTCTGTTCCCACTATCATGAGTGACTTGCTCGTGAATATGTATAACGCATACTGTTGTAACTACAGACAGTAACTGATAGCATTTTTGTAACCAGAACAAGAAACAATCCTTAGGCTGTTTCTTAAATTAGTTTTCCGAATTAATTTATATTTTTTCAATACTGATTCTTATTTAATTTTTTTGTTGAAAACTGTTGAAGGTACCCAAGCAAAGTTTTAAAAAATTAGATACAAAAATAATTTTTGATTTATTTTTTCGATGAAACGAATTTAATTGTCAGGAACTGAAATTGATCAACTTTTTATTAATTTTTGTACCTGCATATAATTCGAAACAAGTGTTCACAAAAAATTTTTTTCAAATGCTCATTTGAAAACATTTTATTTTTTTCGGAAAGTATAACTGTTTCTCAACTGAATCATGAATTAATTTTTTGAGGAAATGATACATATTGCATTATTTTGTTTGATTGGCACAAGTACATAAATTACGACATGACCATTGGTAAGGTATAAAACTCTTTTCCTTCCGTGAATCTAAATAATTTACTGAATATTGACTCCCCAGTGGGGACTGGGACATATTAAATAGTCTTCTTAGAGTGTACATCTATGTCAAGTGACTTATCGTCTTTAGGATATCCTTTGGATCTTTTCATGTATTTAAAAGTTTAAAAGGTCCTCAAGACGTCCGTTAAAATATGTTTATAAGAGAACGTTAGGACTTGCGTGCCCACTGGGTCTTAATTAACCAGGGAAATTCAAATATTTGAGTGGTGTAAAACAGAAGAAATTGTAAATCGACCACACCCGAACCGACACCGATATAGATTTGAATTTGAATGAACAAGTCCTAAAAATAACATTTTCCCGCTGCGCGGGCATGTTCTACTCACATTCTAAGCGCGCGCATGTTGGATTTCGCGCTTCGCACTCGATAATAGGTTACCTCGCGATTCGCGCTCGTGCATATTTACACCTTGCTCTTCTCGCTTGGATATTTAATCTTTGCATTTGGAATGCTTGAATGAAACTTGATCAAAAACATCTTTTTAGATCCCAGTATTTACATGCGTCATCATATTCTGATTTTTCTACGTAATTGAGTATATAGTTAAAGATTAAGTTGCTCAAAGCTCGGTAGGATTTGTGGTACACATTCTCGATTTTTGACAGACATTTGTAAATGTATATTAATTTTCTCAATTACCTCAACATAAATAAAAAACTACTTTCCTTTCTTCAGAATTTTTTCCTATCTCGCGTTGTTATGCTAAAAATAGGATTTTTGTTTCCATATTATTTTTATGGATAAAAAAAATATCCTATAAGTCTTCTTTTACATTTTTTACGTATCTCGCGTCTTTTAGCGTAATATTAGCATTTTCGATTAATAAGTTAAAACGACGGGTTCTATTAAAAAATGATGCAAGGAAATGTTTTAGGAATTTTTAAACGCTTAAAATCGTCCAAAAACTTTTCCCCACATTTTGCGTTGTTTTTACTGTAAGACTTTTTTTCGTATTCTCGTTCGAAATCTGAATGTTGTGCTGTCAAATCTCGGACAATTCTAATACTTTCTCAATCATAAATGATGAAAATGTAATAAATTATAACAAATTTGTATCTCTTTTGTCGTTTTCCACAAAATTTTCTTTTTTATGTTTAATGTGATTTTTATGATAAAACCCAAAACTACGCGTCCTATCAAAATCTGATTTTAAAAAAATGTGTAGATGTGTTTTACATGCAAAATTTTTGATAAATTATTTTTTTTGTAACCTGTGTCGTTTTTCAACCAAGTTAAATTTGTTTTATTTTCAAAGTCATGCGCTGTCTTGCTTAAAATTTTGATTCTCTATTTATTTAAAAAAATTTATAAATGCTATAACTCTGATCATTTTTTTTATCGAAAAAATTCATAAGAATAAATTGTTTGGCTTTTTGGTTAATATGAATAGCCGTACAGACAATTTTTAAATCTAAAAAAATTGCCCCAAAAATTTCGAAAATAACTTCTAATTTTGTGTTCAAAATGGTTTGTTAGTGAACTAGTAATTTCTTTAAAGGTTTTAAAAAGTGTGCTAAAGCTCGATTTTATCCGCTCATTTGTTCGATAGCTTTCCTATTTATGGCCCGATGGATGGACAAACAGACGGACGCCATCGCCAAATTTGTAACAATTATAATACTTTCTCAATCATAAATGATGAGAATGTAAAAATAAAAACTAATCGGTTGCATACGGCGAAGCTTCAAAACATATTATACTTTTTTATTACTTCACAGTTCTTGATATCTATTATTATTTTTTTAATACAGAAAGTTGACTTAGATGTTCAATTTAACATTTCTATCAAAGTCGAAATTTCACTACAAATATCTACCTAAATTATTACAAAAATGTAAGTTGTGTTTCTGATTGTATATTTAGCGTATCAGAAGGAAACTTGTCAATTGCAAGTATAAATAAAAAATCTTCTTTTATTACAATAAATTGTAAAATTCTGTTTAAACTGTTAGGACCGAGGTGTAGACTATAACAATATTTTTATCTATTGAGCTATTGATCTAGTGAACATTGCCGTTACAATCTTGCTTTTTTCTTCTGAGGAGGAAAAAATGCGTCATTATGACACATATTTGGTATAAATTCTTATAAGAATTGATAAAACGCACTGACGAGGGCCGCCATTCTATGCCGAAACGATTGAAACAACTTAATTAGTTTCAATTCACCTGACCCTAAAGCCAACAACTTATATCAACAATTTCTACAAATATTTTTATCTCTGCACAAATTTTATGTGAAAGTTTTTAAAAAGATTTTTTTACCAAAGAGCACCTAATTTTTGTTCTTTGTTTTTATAATTGCAACCATTGCTTTCAACTTTATGTAATGATTAAGGTTTTAAAGTTTAATGAAATTTTGGAAATGTTCCAAAGCTTCAAATATTAAGACGGGAAAATTAAAAATATGTTTAAATTCCACCAAGTATTAAATTTAAAACCTTCTAATTCTGTATTAATAATCACTCATACTAATATGACATCAAGATTACTATTACAATAATATAATGTAAGGTCAATAATAATATAAATAAATACCAAAATATTGAATCCTGTATCAACAAGATGCCATTAAAGGGTCTAAAATGTTACTAGGTCAGGCAAACTTTGCGTAGTCCGAATTTGAAAGTGTGTAGTCCGAAATCAAAGTGTGCAGTGGAAAATTAACTTTATGTTCCAAGGTATTATTTTTAAGGTATTAAAAATAAATTAAAAATCCTATTTATTTATCGCAGGTTTCTCACTCTTTGTCATTTTCCACTCTATTCGCGTTGGAACCAGCACCCAAACTCAAATTTTTATTGATTTATTTCAGTCATTAAATCACAGCAAAATCTATATTCGAAGTGACAAGTTGCCTAATTTCAATAGTTTTTGTGTAAACCTTTTTTTTTATTCTAACCTGGACATAAACAAAAGTTTTACGCAACAACTATCGAAATTAGTCAATTTTTCACAACGAACGCTGACTTGATTCTAAACAGGAATAGGACCTATTACAAAAAATATGTAATTCAAGTATTTATGGAATAAAATGAGGCAATTCAATTTTGAAATCGGGTCCTGGTTTCAGCACATATCCGATTCCTACTTTACTGACATTTTTCTTTGCATACCAAATCCACAATAAATGATATATCGAACTGAAAGTTTGGGAAAATAAAGAAAAGAGACTAAGGAACGTTTATTTACTAATGAATGTTTACAACTACAAAACAAAATAAGTTTTAGAATTTTTTTTGCATCTGTGAAAATTTATCAGTACATAATAGTTCATAAGTCCCTTTTCTTTACTTTCTCAAACTGCAAACTTTCAAAACTCAATATATCATTTCGTGTGGAATTGGTATGATTGGTATGTTTAAAATTTACTTCTTTGGTTAAAAATGTAATTATTTTGTTAAAAATTTAACTGCCTTGTGGAAAATTTGAGTTTTTATCTTTAAAATTCAACAATTCGGTAGATAATTTTTTACTTCCTTGAGCAAAAAAATTTGTTGTTGAAAAATTCATCTCTTGATAGAAACCTAATCTTTTTTTGTTGTTAAAAGTACAACTTTTTAGCTGGAATTTAGACTGTTTTGGTTGAAGGTTCAACCATTTTGTTGAAAATTCGTCTTTTTGGATGAATACAACTGTTTCTGATTAAAAATTGAAATATTTTTGTGTTGAAATACCAACTATTAAATTTTTTTATCAGAATTCGTATTTTTTGGTTAAAATATCAAATATTACATGTTTTTTTGAGAATTAATTTTTTTTGTTTGGAAATTTAACGACTTGGTTAAAAGTTGAACTAATTCCTTAAAAATTCTTTTTTTTAGTTAAAGATTCATAATTTTAGTTGAAAATTGATCTCTTCGGTTCAAAATTCAATGAATATTTTCAAATTCTTCTTTTTTTTTGCTTGCAAATTCATCTCTTCTGGTAGGAACTTAAATCTTTATTGGTTAAAAATGCAACTTTGAATCAATTGAATTTATTACTGATATTAATCAGTGACTGAATTCCAGCTACACATCAGCTATTTCTTTAGTGATAAATCAATAAAACTTACTAATTTATCAGGGGAAATATCTGATTTATAGCTAGAACCCAGTCACTGATTAAAACTGATATAAATGTTAACAGATTCAAATCTACAGATTTGTAACTTGATCTGGTTTGTTTGTTGATAAGGGTTCAATTATATTATTGAAAATTTATCTTTTTTGTTAAATACAACTGGTTTCGATTAAAAATAAAGATATTTCATTGTTAAAAATCAACTATTACATTTTTAGTTGAGAACTCGTTTTGTTTTGTTGAAATTTCCACATCTTAGATAAAAAATTAATTACTTTGTTAAAACTTCACATTTTTCTTGAAAATTCATCATTTTAGTTAAAATGTAACTATTTAACTAAAAAATCTACTATTTTTGTTAAAAATTCGTCTGTTTGTAGTGGTCGTAGAAAACTAGTTTTTTTCGGTCGGAAATTGATCGTTTAGGTTAAAAACTCAATTATTTGTTTAGAAATGCATCTATTTTGTAGAAAATGCGATATTTTTACTTGAAATGTTAGGAATTTAAAGAGTTTAAAATTAAATAACATGCATCGTGAAACTTGCGAACATGCACATTTTTAAATAGAACTTTAAGCGGTTAATTAATAATAATAATAATAATAATAATAACTAATCTTCAGAAGTCAACTATTACAATCAACTGAATAGAAACATAAGCGTCTGTATTGTTAAAATAATTTTAAATGCTGGGTTTAACTTTTTTATATATATTCATGTAGTTTTCGTTTTATAATATAAAATTTGATGGTATAAGAAAATCAAAATTACGTCGAGACATTTTTATTAAATAAAATTTTTTTATTTAACCAGAGATCGAACATTCCACTTTATTTAAAAAATATATCACAAACTACGTTTTTGGAACAACACTCAACTTATAGCCTGGCAAATACTTAAAATTACTTTTCTAGAAATTTCAATTTAAAAAAATTGATGTAAAATCCACTCACAAAGTAAATATAGCATTTTCTCAAAAATGAATATTAAGTAACAGTTGCTGGAGTGATCTCACTCGATAAAATACCATGCCGCCGACGCCCTTAAGCTTCTATAATCTGTGATCTATACCGCGCAGGAGAATTGTTGATTCAACGCGATTCGTGTACTTATCATTAGCTTACGAAGCTTGAAATTTTCAGAGAGAGAAAATAGAGTGTCTTTAGGGATAAACTGTGAATAGAATTTTCATCATTTTCCCGTTGATCAATGATCAATTATGACTAGTCCGCGTCGTGGCGAACGGTCAACGCCCAAAATACCTGTCTGTGGAGTTGGAGTTTCCTACCTGCTTGCACGATGGCGTTCGTTCTTTTGTGTGTCACATATATCACAACCTGAGTTTTTCACCAGTACCGTGAAACCAAAAAATGCACTTTTCCCCGGAGTGAACACACTTTTGGCAAAATTAACGAAAGATATCACTGGCGGAGGAACTGTTCATAATAAGAACGTTTTCCTCAACACCCGGGTCTCCCACTACTTGGTCTATACCGCACTATATCGTATACGTGACTGCCGCTAGAACTGTACACTATATTACTCACACGCTCGCATCGTGTAACTTAAATTTGTAGCCTGGAGTCCTGTACACTGTACAGTGTAGACTGTAGAGGGTTCGTCAGTATGCAGACATTATACACTTGTATGATGCACAGTTGCATAGTGAGTCAACTGTACACCCACATGCGGTCACGGACCGACCCAAATCAACACCGTACCTTCTCAATTTGGTGCCCGAAGAACAACGTTATTTTATTTTACATTTTTAAATACTTATTTTATAAACTCGTCAGCGCCAAGGTGAGAATACCATTTTTTTATGTGAAATATCCTCAAAATATAATTTTATATATTTATCGTAAAGCCAAAAAGTTCATTATTTGTACTAACTAAAAAAGCACACGCATTTAACGTAACAAGTTGACTTTACTGTTATCTTTAATTATAATTATCTTATCAATATTATGAAATAATCTCAGCTGTCAACCAAACTTTTAAAAGCAGAAAAGCCCGGTTATACATAATACTATAAAACATATAATTTGGATCTGCTGGAAATCATGTTGAAATTTTGAATTCATTGCAGCACTTTCCTTTCGGGCCTACTCGCCACTTACCGGAACAGGTAGGAGTTTTTCCACTCTTCTACCACTAGCTAACTTCACTTCTTTGAGTGTTGAGGGAAAAACAATGGACCAAACCATAAACCAAACGCACGGAATTTGGACCATTTTGGCTCTATTTTATTAGTATCTTCGTAAAAACTAATTTTTTCTGTATAATTGTGTTAAGTAATTTGTTTCTATTTTTACATTCTCATCTAGAGAAGGTATTAGGTTTGTGTAAAATTTGACCCCCCCCCCCTGGTTTTTGTCAAATGTGTCTGTCAGTATGTATGTATGCCTGTATGTATGTATGTATGTCTGTTTGTCTGTCTGTGAGCACGATACTTTCGAAAAAATCAACAGATTGGATTGGCCTTTGGTATACTCTTTTAGTGTCTCAAATTGAGGGTCAAGTTCGATAGCCAGCCATTTTGGATAAAAATTCAAAAAGTGAACACGTTTTGAAAATTTTTGAGACCACTTTTTTTTTAAGATTTGAAAATTCTATGTACAGTTATTAGTAGTACTCGAGAAGACTAACAATTTATCACAATGACTTTTTTCGATGAAAAAAAAATACCGGAGTTATAACAGTTTCGAAATCTAAAAAAACAAACGAAAATAAAAATTTGAAGCAAAACAACGCACGATATCAAAAAAATTCAAGAGAGGAAAAACGTTGGTTTTTGAAAGTCCTAGAAGATTATCATAATAACTTTATGAACTTCTTCGAAAAATCAAAAATTTAAATTTTGATCGCAGAAAAAATAATAAAAAATAAAATATTCCATTTTGCG
>JAAAKG020119684.1:0-15120 GCA_010014905.2 Druon quercuslanigerum
ACGCGCGAGCATTTTGTTTAATGCGTGCGCATGCATATGTCGACAGTGGGAGCAAAGCAAGTAGGGGAAGTCGCGATTACTGGTAGTGCGATAAGTGGGAGGCTACTGTATTACATTTTTCATTGAGAATTCATATTCTGTGTTTGATATTCAACTACTTGCTTGAAGGATGAACTGCCTTGCTCAGCATTAATTTTTTTGGTTGAAGATTGAACTATTGTATTGAAAATGAGTTTTTGTTTAAATTAATTTTTTAAACTGAAACTTAAACTATGCATTAGAATTTTGGTTGAATATGTATGCATCTTATTGTAATTTGGTATGTTTTGGTAGAAAATTAATCTTCTTAATTAAAAATTGAATTACTTGGTTGAAAGTAGAACTCCTTTGTTAAAAATTCATTTCATGTGTTGCAAATCCATCTCTTGGATTAGAAATTTTACTATTTTAATGAAAATACGTTTTTTTGTTCTTTAGAGTAAATTTTTTGAACTGCAAATTCAATTATTCCATTTCTGGTTTAAATTTGATCGTTTTTGTTTAATCTCAACTACTTGGTTGAAAATTACCTTATTCTAGAAAATTCATATTTTTGAGTTAGAAGTCAAACTGATTTGTTAAAAATTTGTGTTATTGGATTAAAAATTTAATTGTTTTGTTGAAAGTTCGTATTTTTGAGTTTGCGAATTCTATATTATTTATGGTAAAAAATTCAATTGTGGAGTTGGCATTAACTTTTTGGTTAAAAATTGATCGTTTTTAGATAAAAATTAAATTTCTGGTTACAAATACATATTTTCGGGTTGAAATTTTCACTGATTTGTAGAAAAGTTGTTCTTTGGCTTAAGCATGTATTGGTCTTATTTAGAATCCGTCTTTTTGTGTTAAAAATTCTGTTCCTTTGTAGATTGAAAATTTAACTATTCGGTTGGAAAATTCGTGTTTTTTGATATGAAAGTTTTTGTTTGAAAATTTATCTATGTAGGCTGAAAATTCAACTATTTTGTTGTATTTTTGGTTAAAAATTCAAATACTTCATATGGTTATTTTATTCAATGTAAATATAGTAGAAATGTATTAATTTTATTTACAAGAATTTATTCCTCTATTTTCTTGTAAAATTACCCTATTTTCCCTGTTTTTAGAGCATTCAGGTCTGTGAAGTCTGTTTTATTTTTTATGTTTTATTTTAATCGTGTATTAAATAAAATCGTACAACTAAAATTTTGACGCTATTCAAAAAAGCTATACTAGTTTATTAACGACCCTTATGATTTTACCAAATACTTTTCCCTACACTCGCCAAAATAATATTGGTAATATAAGGACTTTCAATATTAAAAATCGATATTTTTATTCTTCAGGTGAACTTTGGAGAAATATTCTTTCCACCTGAACTTGAAGTACCAAAGCCCAGAGTTCTGCCAGAATTTTCGAGATTAGCTCATGGTCTGCGAAGTGGCAACATCAGTATTCTAGACAGCAAAACCTTCTACATACCAAACCTCCATTATGACGGCGCCGGTCCAGACGCATATTTCTGGGTTGGAAACGGCTCTGAACCAAATCATCTGGGATTTAAAGTACCCAATGAAATGGGCAGGTGAGAATTTTTTTAAATATTGCTTTCACAAAGCTTACTACGTTGATCAATTCAGTCAATTCCGATCAATTCAATCCATTGTCCTAATTATTTAATAAATACATATAATAGTTATCTTTTCCAATCATTATTTAATTTGAGCATCTTGACTATTACTGCATAAATATGTATGATTCTTATTTACATAATTACTTATTTTGCGTAGTTGTGTCCCATTATAGATAAGTGGCTCTCTTTTGGGATCGTCACCCAATGCCATTTCTGACAAATAAAGTCCACACTCAAAATTGTACCCAATCCACATATTAGATTTTTCCAAACTCTGTTTTTGATAACTAAAGCGTCTGTACATGATCAGGAAATCAGGAAATTACCAGAAACGTGATTCAGTAGCCTTGATTTTTCTCTCGAATGTACTAAAATGTAAATTAAAAGTGGTCTCATATATATTATTTCTCTAATTCTGAGATTGAATTAGCAATTTGTGAAAAAATAATAATTTTAACTTGAAATAGGGAATTTTTCAAAAGAATTATAACCCTGATTTGGAACAGTAAATTGAGCGTGTGGATTTCATAATGTCCTTGGCGCTCGGATTCGCTCTCCCAGTAACCCTGCGCCTTAAAGTAAAATTGATAGTTTTTTTACTAAAAATTAAAAACCGGAAATTTTCATTGTACCGAAATCAATGACTTTGTAAACTCTCGTTTTTTCCAAATAGTAAAACCCCTGCCGATGCCAATTATGTTTTAAAAGTAGATTTGTTTTTTATATTTGCAACATAAAAAATATTGCAAACCATTACAGCCAGGAATCGTTTCCTCAGACTTTGACGGACAAAAGTCTGCAGGGAAGTTTCGCGAACGAAAAACTTCTAGTAGCAAAGTTGTTCCTTGATGTTTAAGACCACAGTCGTTTAGAATAAGAATTTACTATTTATAATCGCACACAGGTCGTATTTTAAACCGATTTTAAAGTTTTTTTTTTAGAAATATTTAGCATTAGATTTTGAAAGGAATTTTCTTTCGAGATTTTCAAATTTTTAGCACTGAGCAACAATATATAAAAAAATAAAGTGAAAAAATTGGCCATTTCTGCTTTGTGAATTTTTATCTCAATAAAAAATACAGAAAGAGACTTACCATCAGCTGAAATTATTAAAACAATGAACCATAGAATATGAATAAAGTATTATTTTAAACATGTCACCATCATAAGTCTGTCCTGAAACATTCTATAACTGAAAAAATGAGTTTTGCAATTTTTGGGAGCTAATTATGATTTTTCTTTAGATTTTTTGTTAATTTCAATTGTTCCTAATAGATAAAATACTACTTCATGCATATAATTAGATGCTTGCGAAAATTGCATAAACAACTTATCATTGTTTTTTGAAGTGTTCTCTTAGCATAGGGATAGAAAGTTGCGATTTTTTCAAAACTTTTCCACTTTTTATTTAATTTTCATTTTAATTTAGGTTATTCTTAATTATTGTAAACAAAATTTATATTAGATTAAGGTGGATAATTAATTGAAGTTAAAATATTAATTCTTTAAGTAATTTATTAATTTTGTAATGATACTCAATTTGAATAATGCTAGAAAGTTGCAGTATGTTTCCGAAATTTTCAACTTGTTGTCCACTCCTTACTTAAGAGTCAGGTAATAATTCAAAAAATCTAACAAACTTAATTGCTGAAACAAAGTATTATTGCTTAAAACTATCTTCTCCGATGTTGATGTTACGCAGTTGTGGGTTTTTTTATAAAATATTTATTTATTATTGTTTGTAACTATAATCTCTTGGATCAGTGCAAGAAAATTGCTGTTTTTTTAATGTTTAATTTTGCTTTGCCTTTTAAGTTATGAAAATGCAATGAATAAACATAAACGTTATATTTTAAATAATCTCTTTCTTTTTTCTGTATATTTCTTTCTAAAATAAAACGGATATTTGAAATATGCGCAAACTAAATTTTTCTGCTACGCTTAGTAAAAAACTGCTTATTGTTACTCAAAAAAAAACGTTCACAAGTCATTTGCAGACTTAGTCCACCCACCTACTCCTATATTATATTGCATTCTATGTTTCTATCTCTTGTGTAAGATAGTTTGTTTATTTGAATTAATTTGTTTTTAAACATTAGATAGAGAGAAAAAAAAGGGCTTGAAATAATACAATACTATTTCAAAAATGATTCTTTTTGAGGTTCTCTTATTATTTTTCTTTATGACTACAAATTCAAATAAAAACTAAATATTTAAGAAAAAATCAGATTTCTAGCATTACTATATAAAAGATAGTTATAAACAATAAAAAAATTGTTTAAATAAGTATGAATATTAAGCTAAGTATCATTAACAATGATATTGAATTATTTAAACAATTAACTTTTTAACATTAATTAATTATCCAGCTCACTCTAATTAGAAATTGGACAAATAGTTGAAAATTTCAGAAAAAAACCTTCTATTCTATTCTATAGCTCATTGTAAAGTCAAATGTTGAGTTTCAATAATTTCTGCTGATAGTCAGTCTCTTTCTGTATTTTTTCTTGAGATAAAAATTCACAAATCTGAAATGGCCAATTTTCTCACTTATTTGTTTATATATAAATTCTCTGCGACAAAAATTAAACATTTGACAAACCGAACTCTTGCAAATTTAATGCTGACCATTGTGGTGGGAACGAGGGCACCGGTCGAATCGAGTCGAGTACGCGCGTGACCATAAAAAATCGCTTCTATCTGCTAAACAAACAGAACGATTTGGCTGAAATTTTGTCATAGTTTTACTTAAACATCAAGGAACAACTTTGCGACTGGAAGTTTTCCGTCCGCGAAACTTCCCTGCAGACTTTTGTCCATCAAATTCTGAGGAAACGATTCCTGGCAGCAATGGTTTGCAATATTTTTTATTTTGCAAATATAATAAACAAATCTGCTTATAAAACTTGATTGGCATCAGCAGGGATTTTACTATTTGGAAAAAACGAGATTATTTCGTCGAACAGAAGCCGATTTTTCGCGAGTTATGTTTAAAAAGTAATTGATTTCGGTACAATGAAAATTTCCGGTTTTTAATTTTGAGACAAAAACTTTTTATTTGATTAAAAAAATGTTGTGATAAAAGTTGTGCGGCTTGTCGAACCGCATATAGACATATTTTTTGCGCTGTGAATTTTGCAAGTTGATAATTTTCGGAAATTTTTCCGCGTTTCCGCAAGGCACAGAGTACTGGGAGAGCGAGTCCGAGCGCTAAGGACATTATGGAATCCACACGCACAATTTTCTAAAAGAATTATAATTCTAAGTTTGGGAAAGGGGCTTTCAGTGAACAATTATAATTTCGACTTTGAGACAGCAACTTTGAAAGCAAATGTATAAAAAAAAAGATATAAAAAATCTCGTATAGAATTACAATTATTCCTACTTGGGACAGGTAATTATCAAAAAGAATTATAATTATAAGTTTGGACAAGTGATTTTAGTAAAGAAGTTTAATTTCGATTTTGACACAGGAAATTCTCCTAAAGATGTATAATTCTGAGTTGGAAAAGGGATTGAGTAAAAGAAATTTAAAAAAATATATATAAAGCATTAAAATTATCCTGACTTGGAACAGGGAATTTTCTAAAACAATGATAATTCTAAGATTGGGGCAAGGGTTTCCGTAAAGAATTATAATTTTGACAACAAAATTTCCGTCAAGAAATACAATTATTCTAACTTACAACAGGGAATTTCAGTAAAGAAATATAATTTGAGTTTCAGTCAGGGATTTTCTAACAGATTTACAATTCTGAGTTGCGATAGCGAATAAATAAAAAAAATACATAAAAAATCTTGTATAGAATTACAATTATTCCTGCTTGAGACTGGTAATTATCAAAAAGAATTATAATTATAAGTTGGGACAGGTAATTTTATTGAAGAAATTTAACTTCGAGTTTAAGACTTATAATTCTCTGAGTTGGGAAAGGGATTGAATAAAAGAAATTTTTTTGAAAAAATATGAAGCATTAAAATTATCCTGACTTGGAAAAGGGAATTTTCTAAAAGAATTATAATTCTAAGCTGGAACAAGAAATTTCATAAAAAATTATAATTTAAACAATAGGACAGGGAATTTTAGTTCCATTTTAGAACAGTAACTTTTGTTAAGAATTATAGCTTTTACTTTAGGACAGGGATTTTTTGTAAAGAATTCAAATTCGACATCGAACGGGAATTGCGTGAAAGAATTTTAATTATAATTCAGAATAAGGGTATTTTTTAAATCCCTTTTCCATGTCACAATTTGAAACTTTCCTCTTCTAAGTTTTGGAACAAGGGAATTACGATATTTCTGAATTGTAATATAAAATATTGCAAATAAATATAATTCTGATTTGAAACAAGAATTTTTTTATGAATTTAATTGAGACTTGTTATAGGAAATTTCGGAAAATAATGATAATTGTGACCAATAAAAAAGGAATTTACAAAATAATCCCTATTTCATGTCAGAAAACATTCGATTTTGAAAAATTCTTGTTTTGCGAATCAGAATTCATTTAAAATTAAGAATGCGGTTTTTTAAAAATAAAAATTGGCCCGAATTTGAAACTTTCATGCTTGAAATTTTAGAAAAATGGTGTTACTATATTTCTGAAGCATAACAGAAAATATTGTAAATAAATATAATTCTGACATGATAAAGAATGTTAGGAAAAAAATGTATAATTGTGACTTAGAAGCAGAAATTTCCGTAAAGAATTATCATTTTTGCTGTTGAAGGGAATTAATTAATTATACTTTACACTTTCGGACAGAGAATTTTCGTAAAGATTTATTATTTGACTTGGAGCAGGGAACTTTTGGTCTGAAACGGGAATTTTTTTAACGAAATTGAATTTTAATTTTGAAGAAGGAAAAATAAAGAATTGACCGAAGAGTAAACCGGAAATTAACATCATGCATCGTTTAGACACCATGAACTAGAAAGGGATGATTTTCAAAACAACTAGAAAAATATATTCCTAATCGGAGTTTGTTATTTATAATTATAGTTTGGAACCATTAAGAGGATATCAAGGTGAAGACATTGAAATAGTTCTGCCAAAGAATCTGACTGTATACGACATCGAATGGTTGGCTGTATGGTGTGTCCAGTACAAACACAATTTCGGACACGTTTTGATCCCAAAAGATCTCGAGGTTCCTCCTGCCCTTGGACAAACGAAGATCACGGTAATTCGAGACCATTTATTTTACGATAGAGTGAAGCAGTATGTTCCTGAAACTCAATACATCAAACCCTTTACTAAAATACTTCCAAAAAGACGTAGTAACTTCCATCGAGCACTAGAACATTTCAGACCATTTAAATTCTTATCTCCATCCATTGACGAAATTAGATTTGAGAACTGGAGATTGACAAAGTTTTAGACGAAGTAACAAGAAAAAGAAACAATAATTATAAATTAAAAAATTCTATGCTTTCTTCAATTTATCACCTAAATAATAAATAAGCATCTTTTTTTTAAGTAGATTTTATAAGGATATCATATGCCTATGTTACTTGTTTGGCTTTGAGAAAACATTAGGAATAGCAAAGCTTTTATTTAATTTAGAATATTTATCTTTGAACGTAATTGTACTTTAACAGAATCCAGACTTCAAATTACCTTTTAATTCTTACTGCAAATTAACAAGGGAGGTTTTTAACAAACGCTCGCTGTAACAAAATCGCTATAATCTTCACAGTAGAATCCATGTAGTTAATCTTATCATAATAATGGAGAAAAAAGATTACTGTCGCTGTTTAATAAAAATTAGAGCTTTTAAATCACCTAAATGAAATTTTTTTTATTTATGACCTATATGGTTTTCACTGAGAAGGCTATAATGTTTTCATAATCTTCTAATAAACCTAATATTTTCATCCTTTGTGTGGAATAGCCGCCTTGGTGGTATAACCCTGTGAGTATTCTACTTAAACAATTTTACATGTTATTACTACGACTATTTTTAATCATTAAAATAAGTAAGATGCCAAATATCTTCAACTTTAATCAATAAAAATGTTACTACCAATTGATGTGATCATTTTAAACTTTTCTGCTGATTTTAATTATTATTCTTTGAGGTAGGTACTCTATTTTCATTCTGTTCAACCGTATCGTCTTTTACGATTTCATTTTTCTTTGCATCCTTCATCAGTATTCAAATCTGTCGACCTCTTCATCTGCTTTTTCTTTTTTCTCAACGGTAAGTCGCTTATCATCTTCTTTTATTCTTCGCTTCATAATAAGCTTCATAGTATCTTTTATTTTGTATTCTACTTTTCCCTGATTTACCACAAATAATGTTTAAAAATACAGGTAGTAAATCAATTACGTATTTTTACTTTAAATTAAATTTAAAAATAGTTTCTCGAGTTGAGGGGATGAAAAATTTTTCATACAAAATAAAAATTTGTAATACCTTAGTTTCTTCAGTTCATTTGTTTATATAATATAATAATATAACTTTCCTGAGATTCTTGATAACATTCAGAATGACTTTTTACGATTTCAAGTATATAAAATCAAAATTACAACAAAAGGTTATTTTTATCCAAAAGAGATCAATTCTGAATAAAAAATCAAACACGTCACTAATATTTCAACCCAACAAGAATTTAGATTGAATAAAAAACAGTTGAATTCATCAAGAGAAATAAAAAATATCAACAAAATAGTTTAATACTCAACCAACAAATTTAATTTTGAGCTAATAGTTTATCTTTTAACGAAGTTGTTAAATTTTTAACCAAATAATATGAATTTTCAACGAAGAATGAGATGCATAATTGATATTTCAACCAAACATATTTTTATTTTTAATAAAAAGGAGTTAAAATTATCCAAAAATAGATTAATTCTCAGCAAATGAATTTTATTTTGAATTTAGAAATATTAACTTTCAACAAAAAAAAAGTAATTTTGAACAAAATTTTTGAGGTTTCAACCAAGTAGATTAATGTTTTACTGAAAAGATTAATTTTCTACCTAAAAAGACGAATTTTCAACGAAATATTTACATTTACAACCATATGGATAAATTTTTAACTAAATTGATGAATATTCAACAACAAAAAGTTGCATTTTTAACTGAAATGAATTAATTTCTACCAAAAGTGATGAATTTTCAAACTGCTTTTTAGCCAAGCCAGATTAACGCTAAAATTTAGAAATATATTTTAAAATTTTAATAATTGCCTAAAACTTTTGCACACTTTTTCCAAATTGTTAGAAAACATTTAAAACTTTTCGAATTCTTTCAAAATCTTCAAACATCACCACTTTTTAATATAAATTTTTTGAAATTTTTTTAAATCTTCTGAACCTTCCAAACATCTTTGAGCATTCTGGACAAGTTTATGAAAAATATTTGATTACTCTTTTCAAATTTCGGGATGACGAGACATTTCGTTTAAAATTTTAAAAAATGTATTAAGATCATTCTAGAATTATGCCAAACAAAAAAGTCGTTTTAAAATCTTCAAAATTATTTTTTGATATTATTGGGAATGTTTTTGTTTATTTATTTTTTTATTCTCTTAAAATTAATTTTTCAAAATAAAAGATAATTATAAATTTTACCACGAATCTCAGAGAAACTTTTTTATTGTCTTGAGACCTTTTAAAATCCATAGAAAGTTTTAAACCTTTTTTTTAAATCAACAAAAATTCACATTTTGTTTTATTTTTTTCAAAATACTGAAAAATTTCAAATATTTTTGTAATTATTAAAAAACTTTTAAATATCTTTCAAAATGATTCGATTTTTTTCTTAAATTAAAAAAAAACTTTGAACGAAAAAACTTGACTTAAATTAGTTTTTCAAAATAAAAAATTATTTTCAATTTCCCCCGAAATATTTAAATAAATTCTATTCTCGTGAAATAGTTTTAAATTCTTCAAAAACTTCTTCATTTCGAAATATTTAAAAATCTAGATTTTGTTATATATTTTTTTCAATGTTTTTAAGATTAGAATTAATTTAATTGTCAATTTTTATATAATATACACAAAGAGTTCCACTGAACATTCCTGAGACATTCCAAAAGAAGTTTCGCAGAATTCCGAAAAATGTTCCAGGAAGTAGGTAAATGTCCATGTATCAGAAGACGTTCCCAAAGAAGGTTTGGGGGATGTTCGTGAGAAATTTAATTCATTTACGTAATTAAATTAATTTAATTCAATTTTAAACATTAAACATTTTTCGGAATTTTCCGAACCTTCCGTTGGAATGTTCCAGTAACATTCAGGGAAACATTTATGCTATTCGGCGTAATATTGAATAAAAATGTCCATGACCTACTTAACACAGTTTTTTTATTTTTATATTTTTTTAAAGACTTTTAAATAGCTTTTAGAATGATTCGATTTTTTTCTTAAATTTATTAAAGATATTTTGAGAAGATTTAATAGATAATACATAGAAAAATATATGAGAAAAAGTCCATTTTCCTTTAAACTGGCACTGTTAACAATCTAATAAAATTTGTTCTTATTGTAAGACATAAAGAACAATTTATTAAATAATGCATTTATTTTATAGACAAGCAGTACACCATCGCCAATTCTGCCAACACCATCAACTCATGAGTTCAGCAATTGCAAAGAAATGTTAGATGGTCGTGTCCAAGTTCAGTGGGAAGTTATTGGTGAAGACATAAAAATCAAAGTATCAGGAAAAATTAACGAAGATCAGTATGTCGCCTTTGGTCTCTCTGGTCAAGAAAACAAAGCGAAAATGATTGGTGGAGATGTGGTCGTTATTGCATACAATAAAAAAACACGAAACTTCATGGCAGTAGATTATTATATGTCCCACTTGTCCCAATGTGATGGGGAGAAAGGTGTGTGTCCAGATGAACGAGTGGGAGGCAAAAACGATGCAGTTTACATTGATGGAAGCCGCAAAAATGGAATAACTTCAGGTAGCTATTCCCTTCCATTTTTAATTATCTTTTTTAATACAAAAATTAATGTCATTTTACAATTACAGGACTCGGCCTCACGACACAATTGTTACTTTTTTTAAACAATACAATTATTTTTATACGATATTTTGATATTATCTTGACAAAATAACACTAATGATACTATTATATTATTATAATATTATATTTCTTTATTAGTTATTATATTATATCATTATTTATTATGTTTATTATTTGTTTTTATTATTATTATTAATATATGTTCGCTTTGCCTTTTGAAATTTTTTTCCTAGATTGGCTAAATCGGAAACTTTAAAAGATTTCCAGATTTTCAAGATATATCGAATTTAAAAAGTTAAAAAAATTTTAAGAATCTTCAAATGATTAAAACAATTCGCAGGGATTTCATAAAGATATCAAAGGATTTAAAAATATGCCAAAGGATTTAAGAGAATTTTTAATATTTTTAATTATATTAAGAAATATTAAGAAGTTTCAAGAGATTCAACAAATTTCAAGAGATTTAAAAAGGGTGTCAAAGATATCACAGAATTCCAAACATTTCAACAGATTTGCAAGAACTTCAAAGAATTTCTGTACAGAATCTTTGGGGAGTAGATGAAATGGAATACAATTTTAAAGGCCTTTTAGGGATGTTTAAGATTTTAAATATTTAAAGGGATTTCTAAGCTTTCTGAAAATTTCAAGGAGTTTCTAAATTTTTCAAGAGATTTTAAAGAATTCAACAGATTTTTCAAATGATTTTAGGAATATGAAAGGATGTTATGGATCTGAATACATTTATATTCTTGCGAATTATTATAAAGCATTTCAGAGAATTTCAAAGATTTCAAGAATTTTTAAGAGATTTCAAGATTTTTAAAATGATTTGAAAATTTAAATAAATTTTCTAGATTTCAAGGGATTTTAGGGAATTTTAAGGCATTTTTATAAAGAACTTAAGGCAGTAGATAAAATGGTATGAAATAATAAGGGTAATTAAGGAATTTTGACGGTATTTACAAAATGTTAAAGAATTTTGCCAGATTTGGGGGACTCAACAAAGACTGGACAGTTTTTCAGGAATTCGGGAGAATTTCAGCTGAATTTAAGAATTTTTTTATTCAGGGATTTAAGCGGCTTTAAAGGGTTTCTTATTAACGGATTTTAACCATTTTCCAGTATTTTAAAACATGTGAAAGAATTTCAGAAAATACGAAAAATTTCAAGGGATTTCAAGGTGCTTTATTAAATTTTATAGGAATTGTTCAGGATTTCAGAAGGTTTCAAAAATTTTAATCAATTTTGAAGAAATATTGAAAGATATTACAGTTTTTAAATAGCTTTGCGGGATTTTACTAAATTTTTATGGGATTACTGGGAATTTCGTAAGATTTAAGGAACTTTATCAATGTTACGGGATTTAAAAGAGTTTTAGGTATTTTATATTAGTTTTTAAGGGTTTTTCAACATTTTTAATGGTTGTCGAATAATTTCGTTGGATAACAGAATGTTTCAAAGGATTTTAAAAAGGTACCAGGGTATCAATGATATATTAAAGATATCAAGGGATTCCAACTGATTTCTAGAGAACTTTAGAGTATAAATTAAATTAAATTAAATTCCAAGCGACTTCTAGGATTAGTATTCCGGATTACTACTAGGCCTGCGAATTTCTTGGATTTTAAGGAATCTCTACGGATTTTAAAGGATATCAGATTCTATTAAATTTAAAGAGATTGATATGTTTCCCAGTATTTTCAGAGGTATTCAACATATTTCAGACGTATTTCAAAAGATTCGAAAGGCTTTCAGGCAATTTTATGAAATATATCTATATATATATCGAGCTGTATATTTTATGAATACCTGATTTCTAAAATATTTAACTTCTCTATTTAATATTCACAAAGTTGCATGACACTATTTTGCTACTATTTTTCAAAATTTATGCTACTATTGACGCTATTTTAAATTTCTCAAGTGAATCCGATGCCTGGAATTATTGAATTGACCAAATTTTTTCTCATATTTCGTTTTTTGCACAATTTGTTCATTTAACTTAATCACTCGCAAAAGAATTCAAATTCACCATTAGACCTTGAATAAAAAGAGAATACAAAAATTTGATTTATTCTTTTCTAGTGACATACATGCGACCTTTGAGGACGAATGAGCCTGTAAAAGATAAAATGATCCCAGAATTTGAAACCAGTGTAATCGCAGCCATCGGGAGATTAAATTCTAGAGGTGAAGCCAATGCTCATGAGCCAACCGATCAAACATCTGAGGACATTCGAATCGACTTTACTTCAAAACATGTTCACAAATGCATAAATTCCCTGTACAACTTGCCAGATACGACTGGAATAAAGCCGTGGAAAATTAAACATATTGAGAATAACAACACCTTTTTTGCTAGAATTGGGCCAACTGGTGGCAAACAGGGATACCCGGCAATCACAGGTAATTTTTATTATTTTATTGTGATTATGTTTGTTAAAATTTTCTTCTGTATTTTTACAAAAACCAAGATATTGCAAAATAAATATTTAATTTATGAAGGCAAGGACGAGTCGAATACAGTTGATGGTATGAACTAATTATCAAAATATCTGCTTGCTAAATATTTGAATGTATAGATATAAAAAGTATGATTCTTAGAAAAATGTAGATTAATTATATTTTGGGTATGCATTTACTTAAACTCTACCGCTTCGAAGTTTAATATAGAGGTTTTCTTTTTGTATAATCAGCAGAATTCCAGATATGATTTTATTTTTTTTTATTTTATTTATTATTAAGAGCTTATGGGCCCTTTCGCCATGACTGGATTCAAATACGAAATAACAATTAAAAATAGCTGTAATGTTTGCATGTTGTTATTTTTAATAATTAACAGAAATTCTAGGATTTAAATCTAAGAATTAAGTCCGCTATTATTTAGAAACAAATGATTCCCAATACTAATTAATAAAGCCGGTATTTAGATTTTGTTTTTGAAATTTAAACTAGAATCGAGCACATATTCAATCTGGTTTGAATTAAATTACTTTTCTATTTTGAAAAGTTGATATGCCTATACATGAATAATATTTGTAATAGTATTGTTAAGGGCCGTTAAAAACTTACGTCACCCTGCCAGGGGGTAACATGATTTGTGACGATTTTGTGACGTTAATAACAATTTTTTCAAATGCTAGAAAAAATGAAAATTAGTGATTTCATTTTACAATTAAAGCACCTAAACACATACTTTATACTCTTTCGCCTTTCCCCTGTTTTCTCGTCTTCTTAAAGATTAGGATTATTAAATTATTAAGATTTTAAAGATTCCTCTTTTCCGCCTATTTTTAAGAAACTTCCCATTTTTTCGTTTTTTCGCTTGCATCCGAACTGAATTAATAGAACTCAATAACCAAATATTTCTCTTTTGGTAAGAAAGCCTATTTGCTTGAAGTATTGAATATTTTATTGAAGATTAATTTTTTATTGAAAACTAATTTCTAGACTGCAAATTTAACTATTTTTTTTTTGTGAAAATTGATCGTTTTTAGTTGTTAATTCAAGGATTTTTTTGAAACAGTATGTATTTTGCTGTAATATTGCATTTTTCTGTAGATTGACTGATTTTGATTAGATTCTGTAATTGACGATTCATCTGCATGGTTGAAAGTGGAACTATTTTGTCGTAAATTCATTTTATTAGTTGAATATCCATCTCTTTTGTTAAAACTGATCTGTTTGGCTGAAAATTCATTTTATTTTTTGATGAAAATTAATTTTTTGAACAGCAAATTTAACTATTCAATTTTACATTGGAAATGCATTATCTTTGGTTGGAAATCTGCATACTTTATTGAAAGTAGAACTTCTTTGTTAAAAATTTATTTCAATGCTTGAAGATTGAACTATTTTATTTTAAATTTTTGATAAAAATTCATTGTTTTTAGTTGAAAATTCAACTATATGGTTACAAACGTATGTATTTTTTATAATATCGTCTTTTTGGTGAAAAATCAATCTGCTTAATAGACAATACAACTAGTTGGTTCAAAGTGGAACTACTTTCTAAAAAATTAATTTTATTAGTTAGGTTTTGTTGAAAATTTAACTATTTGATTGAAAATTCGTCTTTCCAGATTAACAATTTTATTATTTTGATAGCAAATTCAACTATTTGGTTGAAAATTAACTTTCTGGCATTTCAACTTAAAAATTCAATCAATTTTGGTTGAGAATTCAACTATTTTTTTGAAAATCCCTCTTTTTTGTTTGTGGTTTCTGTATTGTTTTTCGTTTAAAACCTTTTTCGGTTGAAATGGCAAGTATTAACTTTTTCCTTGAGAATTCATTTTTTCGGTTGAAATATCATCTACACCAAACTCTCGCTTTCAGTCACCCCGTTCTCGACCTTCTCAGAACTGCTGACTCAGCAGGTTCTCAGGGGCGTAGGGCGAGAGCGGTTGTGACATTATATGTATAAATATATATATATATATATATATATATATATATATATATATATATATATATATACTCT
>JAAAKG020119695.1:4846-15119 GCA_010014905.2 Druon quercuslanigerum
TTCAACTATTTTTTAGAAAAATGGTCTTATTTGCTTTGAAAATGAAATAATTTGGTAGAATATTCAACTATTTCGTTAAAAAAATACATTTTGGTTGAACATTCAACCATTTTCGTTGGAAGTTCAACTACTTGCTCTAAGATGAACTTTTTAATTTAAAATTCATACTTTTGTCTCGAGAATTGAACCTTTTTGTTAGAAAATTGAACTATTTCGTTGAAAATTAACTTTTTATTCGAAAATTAAGTTTTTGATTGATAATGCACGTTTTTGGTTGAAAAGATGTATTATGGTGCAGAAAATTAATTTTTTGGGTTAGAAATTTTTGTTGGAAATTCTAATAGTTGGTTTAAGTTGAACTTTTTCATGTAATACTGTCGTTTTTGTCATGAAAATTGAAAAATTTAGTAAAAACAAAACTTTTTGTCTGAAATTTCACTTTTCAGGTGGAAAATTCAACTAACTTCTTGAAGTTATACTTTTCATTCGAAATTTCATTTTTTCTTTAAAAGTTGTATAATTATGCAGAACATTCATTTTTTGAGTAACATTCAACCATTTGTGTTGCAAAATTCAACTGTTCTGTAAAAAAATCGACATTTTGTCGTAAAAATCGAACAATTTGGTAGAAAATGACACTCTGTTTTGAAATGGACATTATTGTTAAAAATCCATATTATTTGGTTAAAAGTTCAACTATTTGGTTAGAAATGAATTTTTGAATTTAAAATTAAATTTTTGGTTAAAAATCCACTTTTTTGTTGAAAAGTTGTATTCTTGTGGAGTGAATTCATTTTTTGTATTGAAAATTCAACCCTTTTCGTTGGAAATTCAATTAGTTAGTTTAAGATGAACTTTTTAATTTAAAATCCATATTTTTGTCTTGAAAATTAACATTTTTGTTAGAAAATTGAAGCATTTTGTTGAAAATTAACTTTTTATTAGAAAATTAATTTTTTTTGAAAAATTATATTTTCGGGCATGAAATTTAAATGTGTGGTTTAAAATAAACTTTTTTGTTAAAAATTCATATTTTTGATTGAAAATTCAACTGTTTTGTAAAAAAGTCGACTTTTTGTCGTAAAAATCGAACAATTTGGTAGAAAACTAAAATTTTTAATTTAAAATGATAATTCTTGTTAAAAATTCATAATTTTGGGTTGAAAATTAAATTATTTGTTTGGAAATGAACTTCTTAGTTGAAAATTAATTTTTTTTTTGAAAATTCACTTTTTGGTTGAAAAGTTGTATTCTTGTGGAGTGAATTCATTTTTTGTATGGAAAATTCAACCATTTTCGTTAAAAATTCAACTTTTTAGTTTAAGATGAACTTTTTAATTTAAAATCCATATTTTTGTTTTGAAAATTAACATTTTTGTTAGAAAATTGAACTATTTCGTTGAAAATTAAATTTTTATTAGAAAATTAAATTTTTTTGAAAATTTTCATTTTCGGGTATGAAATTTAACTGTGTGGTTTAAAATAAACTTTTTTGTTAAAAAAATTCATATTTTTTATTGAAAATTCAACTGTTTTGTAAAAAAATTCGACTTTTTGTCGTAAAAATCGAACAGTTTGGTAGAGAATGGCACTCTTTGGTTTAAGATGGACATTATTGTTAAAAATCCATATTATTGGGTTAAAAGTTCAACTATTTGGTTACAAATGAACTTTGAGTTTAAAATTAAATTTTTTGTTAAAAATTCACTTTTTGGTTGAAAGTTGTATTCTTGTGGAGTGAATTCATTTTTCGTATTGAAAATTCAACTAGTTAGCTTAAGATGCACTTTTTCATTTAAAATCGATATTTTAGTTTGGAAAATTGAAAAATTTAGTAAAAAATTTAAACATTACGTTGAAAATGAACTTTTTCTAAGAAAATAAATTTTTTTTTAGAAATTCATATTTTCGGGTAGAAAATTAAATTATTTTGTATAAAAGTCATTTTTTTGCTAATCATTCAACTATTTTGTTTGAAAATTCAACACTTTTTTAGAAAAATGGTCTTTTTTGCCTTGAAAATTGAACAATGTAGTAAAAAAATTAACTTTTTGTTTGAAAATTCTCTTTTCAGGTTAAAAATTGAACTATTTGGTTGAAAATGAACTTTTTAGTCGAAAATTATGATTTTTATTGAAAATTCACTTTTGTTTAAAAAGTTGTATTTTTGTGTAGAAAATTAATTTTTGCGGTTGAACATTCAACCATTTTCGTTGGAAACTAAACTGGTTAGTTTAAGATGAACTTTTTAATTTAAAATCCATATTTTTGTCATGAAAATTAAAATTTTTGTTAGAAAATTGAACTATTTCGTTAAAAATTTATATTTTCGGATATGAAATTTAACTGTGTTATTTAAAATGAACTTTTTTTGTTAAAAATTCATATTTTTCATTGAAAATTCAACTGTTTTGTAAAAAAATCGAGTTTTTGTCGTAAAAACCGAACAATTTGGTAGAAAATGGCACTCTTTGGTTTAAAATGGACATTATTGTTAAAAATCCATATTATTGGCTTGAAAAGTTGTATTCTTGTGGAGTGAATTCATTTTTTCTATTGAAAATTCAACCATTTTCGTTGGAAATTAAACTAGTTAGCTTAAGATGCACTTTTTTATTTCAAATCGACACTTTAGTTTGGAAAATTGAAAAATTTAGCAAAAAATTCAACTATTACGTTGAAAATGACCTTTTTCTAAGAAAATTATATTTTTTTTGAAATTCATATTTTCGGGTAGAAAATTTATTATTTGGTATAAAAGTCATTTTTTGTGCTGATCATTCAACTATTTTGTTTGAAAATTCAACAATTTTGTAGAAAAATGGTATTTTTTGCCTTGAAAATTGAACGATGTAGTAAAAAAATTAACTTTTTGTTTGAAAATTCTCTTTTCGGATTAAAAATTCAACTAATTGGTTGAAAATTCATTTTGCAACTTAAAAATTGAACTATTTTGGTTGAAAAAGAACTTTTTAGTTGAAAATTATGATTTTGATTGAAAATTCACTTTTGTTTAAAAAGTTGTATTTTTGTGTAGAAAATTCATTTTTGCGGTGGAACATTTAACTATTTTCGTTGGAAATTAAACTAGTTTAAGATGAACTTTTTAATTTCAAATCCATATTTTTGTTTTAAAAATTAACTTTTTATTAGAAAATTAGTTTTTTTTTAAATCATATTTTCGCTTAAAAAATTAAACTACTCTATAGAAAAGTCGGTTTTCAGGTTGATCATTCAACTGTTTTGGTTGAAAATTAAAATATTTTGTAGAAAAATCGTCTTTTTTGTCTTGAAGATTGAACAATTCAGTAAAAAAATTTACTTTTTGTTTGAAAATTCTCTTTTCGGATAGAAAAATCAACTTTTTGCTTGAAATTGCACTTTTCACGTTAAAAATTGAACTATTTAGTTGGAAATGAAGTTTTTAGATGGAAATTATGGTTTTGGTTGACAATTCACTTTTTGTTTAAAAAGTTGTATTTTGTGTAGAAAATTCATTTTTGCGGTTGAACATTAGTTCATATTTTCGGGTAGAAAATTAAATTATTTTGTATAAAAGTCATTTTTTGTTATTTATTAAGATTAAAGTTTTCATTTAAAAACCATATTTTAGTTTTGAAAATTGAAAATTTTTTAACTATTACGTTGAAAATGAACTGTTTCTAAGAAATTTATTATTTATTTTGTTTTATATAATTCAACCATTTTCGTTGGAAATTAAACTAGATAATTTAAGATGAACTTTTTCATTTCAAATGCACATTTTTGTCGTGAAAATTGGAAATTTTGTTAGAAAATGGAATTTTTGTTTGGAAATTCATATTTTCGGGTAGAAAATTTAATTAATTTATAGAAAAGTCATTTTTTGGGTTGATCATTCAACTGTTTTTGTTGAAAATAAACTATTTTGTAGAAAATTAAACCATTTGGTTGAAAGTTAATTTTTTACTTGAAAATGCACTTTTTTGTTGAAAATTCACTTTTTGGGTAAAAAATTCAACAAGTTATTGGAAAATGTACTTTTCGTTTGAAATTTAACATTTTGTTTGAATATCATTATATTTTTGGGTAGAAAATCCAATTATCTTATAGAAAGTTCGTCTTTTGGGTTCAAAATTTAAACCATTTCGGTTGGAAATTCAATAAATGGGTTCAAAATAAATTTATTGTTGTTGAAAATTAACATTTTAGGGTTTAAGTTTCAAAGGTTTTGTGGAAAATTCTTCTTTATGACTTGAAAATTGAACTATTTTGATTGAAAATTCAACTGTTTTAAAAGAGAAAATATTCTTGACCATGAGAACGATTTTAAACATATAAAAATTGTTTATTTGACTAATTTTATTTTGTTATAACGACCTAAGTTTATCACATTTTTAAAAATAAATTCTTGAATGGCAGAAGTAATTAAAAATAATGTTAAACACTTTAAAAATACATGTATAGATAAGTGTTTAATCTTTTCCCTTCTTCATGAAAAAATTATCCTATTTTCCTTGTTTTGTGTCCCTTTTACATTGTGATTTCTCATTTCCGCTTCCAATTTAATACTTCACATTGCATAATTGCATTTTATTATTTAAAAATTAAGTCTTGTATTATTTATGCTTACAATTTTTTGCAGACGAAGATGACGAATTATTTTGGAAATTGTCTTGTGTTGCTCTTGAGAGACAAGCATTTCTTTGGAAAAATCAAGTTTCGTTGGAAAGATTATCATTGGGCAATGTACATTATAGTACCATTGATGGAGTTCTCCTTATGCACGTAAGTTTGATCATCCATTTTTGTCTAATAATCAATTTTTCTTTTCTTTTTTCCTATGCCCAATTTATAATTTACAGTTATTTTTCGTAACGAAAACTTACACGAATTGAGGAAATAACTGAAAAATCATTACAAATAAAATTCCAAACACTGTACAATTTTCGAATTATAAAATATCCGAACTAGAAAATTCCCGAATTAAAACAATAAAAAAATGGTTGTTTGATAAATACTAATTAATAATTAAAAATACAATAATCAAATATTGTTAACAAGGAAAACATTTTTCAATGTTTTAAGTTGGTTAAATTATTATTTGGTTTTAAAATAACATTTCTATCTAAATTTCCTACGAACCTAATATCATTTTCCAAACAAACTTTGCAGGATTTAATTCACCGCTGATTTATCTCAAAAACTCTTTTTATTTAAGAAAATTAACAATTCGATTTTTTTTTAAATTCTACGCACATTTTCATACAAAATTTTTTATTCAGAAATATATTTTTTGAACTAATTTATTTAACATATAAACAGTAATAAAATAGAGTTTAAACATAAAAAAATTTGTCTTTGATAAAATGTAGATTATTTCATTTTTAATAAGTAAATAATATTGAGCAAAAAAACAATTTTTTTAATTCTTTAATTTTAATCATTTTCTAGTTCGGATATTTTTAAATTCGAAAATTTTCTTTTGAAAATTTTATTCTTCGGGAATTTCCAAATACGGTAATATTATAAACTGGCGGGAATTTTGCAATTGGAAATTTTTATATTTCGGAAATTTTATCATTTCGGACTTTTTATTTTTCGAGATTCCCGGATTGAGATATCGAGTCGAAAATTTGTGATAAATAAATTAAAAACGCTAAAGCAAGTCTTTAATGTCCCTAATTTATGGAAAAAATTGTTTCATTTTTATTTTATTTCTAGTTTGGTCTAGTTTGGCTAAAAAATTATCTTTTTGGGCAGAAATGTGATATTCTTAGTTAAAAATTCATTTTTCTTGGTTGAAAATTAACCGGCTTTGTTAAAAATTCGATTGTCTTCTAGAAAATTCATGTTTTTTTTTGTTTCGAAACTCATCTATTTGGTTGAAAATGCAACTGTTTTTGGTTGCAGTTTAATCTTTTTTCTTTAAAACTTCGCAAATTTGGTTAAAAATTCAACTATCCTGTTAAAAATTGCATTCCCTTTTTAAAAATTCACCTGTTTTGTTGAACATTAATCTTGTTGGATCCAAAATTCATCTTTCTTGAATAAGACTTCAATATGTCTTCTAAAAAAATTATCTTTTTATATGAACCTTTCTGTTAAAAATTAATATTTGGGGTTAAAAATTTAATTCATTTGTAGAAAATTCGCTTTATTTTTCGGTGAAACAGTAAACTTTTTTGTTCGAAAATTTGTATTTTTTTATTTAAACTTCAACTCTGACGGTAGCACAATTTTGTTTCAAAAGTCTACTGTTACATTTTTGGTTGAAATTGTTTTGAAAATTCATATTTTTAAAAATTTATCTTTTTTGTTTAAAAATTGAACTACTCGGTTGAGAATTAAAATACTTTGTTAATTTTTTTTAATGCAGATTCATCATATGAATTGAAAACTCATCTCCTTGGTTGAAAATTCAACTATTTTCGTTGAAATTTTAATTAATTTGTAGGAAATTCGTCAATTTTAGTTAAATTTAATTGTTTTTTTATTAAAAATTAATATCTTGTTTCTTTAAAATATGAATCATTACATTTTTCGTTGAGAATTCATCTTTTTTGTTTGAAAATCTATTTGGTTGAGAATTGAAATACTTTGTTAAAAATTAATTTTTTTTATGAAGATTTATCATATAAGTTTTCACTCTTATCCTTCTGTGACAATTTAACAACTTCGATAAAAATGCAGCTATTTTGGTTTGAAATTTTCACGAGTTTACTGAAAATTTGTCAATTTTATTTAAAATAAATTTTTCGATTCAAAATAAAAATCTTGTTTGGTTGAAATATGAATTAGTACATTTTTCGTTGAAAATTCGTCTTTTTTTGTTTGGAAATAGAACCAATTGGTTAAGAATTGAAATATATAGTTTTATATATTTAGGTTATATTTTTGGTTTAGAATTAATCTTTTTGTAACAATAATATTATCTAAATGAATGTTTAAATATTTCCCTTAAAATTCAACAATTTTGTTATATTTGGCAGTTGAAATTTAACTGTTTTTTAGAAAATTAGTCTTTTTGAACTTTAAAATTCAATTAATTTAGATGGAAAAAAAACTTTTCTATTGAAAATTCATATTTTCAGGTTGAAAATTCAATTGTTTTGTAAAAAAACTATATTTTCTGTTTATTCAAAAATTCATATCTGTTGTTTAAAGACTCAACTATTTTATTGCAAATTTGTCGATTTTGGTTTAATTTAATAGTTATTTATTTGAAATAAAAATCTTTTTTAGTTCATATGAGTTGAAAATTCATCTTTTTGGTTGAAAATTTAACTAACCTGTTTAAAATTCAAATATTTTTTGTTGAAATTTTAACTATTTTATTGAAAGTTGATCAATTTTAGTTTATAGAATGATTTTTTATAAAAAAATAAAAATCTTTTTTAATTCATATGAGTTTAAGACTCATTTCTTTGGTTAAAATTTTCAATATTTTGTTGAAAATTCAATTATTTCGGTTAAAAATTCAATTAATTGGTTTAAAATAATCTGTTCCGTTGAAATTTCTTTATTTAACTTTAAAAATTTAACTATTATGGTTGTTTTTTTAACTATTGTGTTTAAAATTCAACTATTTTGGTTGAAATTTCTACTATTTCATTAAAAACTCGTCAATTTTGGTTAAATTAAAATTTTGTTGTTTGATAAAAGTTCATCAGACAAGTTGAAAACACATCTCCTTGGTCCAACATTTAACTATTTTTTGAAAATTCAATTTTTTTGCTGGAAATTTTAACTGTTTTATTGAAACTTTATCGATTTTGATTCATTTCAGTTACTTTTAATTTATATTTTATATATTTTTGGTTTAAATAGCAATTATTACATTATTTGTTGAAAATTCATCTGTGTTGTTTGAAAGTTCATATGAATTCAAAACTCGTCTCTTTGGTTAAAACGATTTAATTTAACCAAAATAGTTAAATTTTCAATACAATTTTTTTTTAATAATAAATATTATATTTTTTCTTGGGAATTCATCGTATTATTTGAAAACTCATCTCTTTAGTTGAAAATTGATATATTTTATTGAAAATTCGTCAATTTTGGTTAAATTAAATTTTTTATCGAAAATGAAAATCTTGTTTGATTATATTATGAATTATTGTTTTTTCTGTTAAGAATTCATATTTTTTGTTTAAAAATATAATACTTGGCTGAGAATTGAAGGACTTTGTTAAACAAATTTTTTGATGAATATTTATCATATGAGTTGAAAACTCATCTCCGTGGCTGAAAATTTAACTATTTTGTTGAAATTCAAATTTTTAAAATTATATTTAAAATAATTTTTTGGTTAAAATAGCAATTATTACATTAAAATAAAACAAGATTGAACTTAAAATAAAAAATACTTGTGTCGACCAAAATTAAAGAATTTTCAATAAAATTATGAAAACTTCCACCGAAATAGTTGATTTTTCAACAAAATAGTAAAATTTTCAACTAAAGAGATGAGCTTTTAAGTCATATGAACTAAAAAAGATTTTAATTTTAAATAGAAAAAACATTGAGTTAAATAAAATTTAAACATTTTCAATAAACTAGTTAAAATTTCAACCAAGATAGTATAGTTTTTAAACTAAAATAAAGAATTTTCAACAAAACAGATAATTGAAAAACCAAATAATTGAAGTTTTAACCAAAATAATTGAATTTTCAACAAAATAGTTCAATTTTCAACCATTTGGTTTAAAATGATCTGTGTTGTTGAAAACTTTTTATTTTAGTTTCAAAATTTAACTGTCTTGGTTGAAATTTTAACTATTTTATTGCAAATTTATCAAATTTGGTTCAGTTCAATTACTTTTGATTTACATTTAAAATATTTTTTTGGTTAAAATAGCAATGAGAGAATTTTAAACAAACAAGATTTTACTTAAAAATAAAAAACGGTTAAATCTAACAAAATTAAAGAATTTTAAATAAAATAGTGAAAATTTCCACCGAAATAGTTGAATTTTCAACAAGATAGTAAAATTTTCAACTAAAGAGATGAGCTTTTAAGTCATATGAACTAAAAAAGATTTTAATTTTAAATAGAAAAAACATTGAGTTAAATAAAATTTAAACATTTTCAATAAACTAGTTAAAATTTCAACCAAGATAGTATAGTTTTTAAACTAAAATAAAGAATTTTCAACAAAACAGATAAATGAAAAACCAAATAATTGAAATTTTAACCAAAATAATTGAATTTTCAACAAAATAGTTCAATTTTCAACCATTTGGTTTAAAATTATCTGTTTTGTTGAAAAATTTTTATTTTAGTTTCAAAATTTAACTGTCTTTGTTGGAATTTTAACTATTTTATTGCAAATTTATCAAATTTGGTTCAGTTCAATTACTTTTGATTTATATTTAAAATATTTTTTTGGTTAAAATAGCAATGATTACATTTTTTGTGGAGATTTCTTCTGCGTTGGTTGAAAATTTAACTATTTTGTTGAAAATTCAACTATTTATGGTTGAAATTTCACGTATTTGGTTTAAAATTAATTGTTTTATTGACAATTATTATAGTTAACAGTTAACTTTGTTGGAAAAGTTCATGATTTTCATAATGAAGGAAAAAATTTTTATTGAAGATTTATAATTTTAGTTGAATATTTATATATTTGATTAAAAATTTGTCTAATTTGTTGATAATTCGTTGTTTTTTTATGGAAAATTTATTCTTTATGTGTGAAAAATTGAACTTTTTCATTTTTTGTTGAAAATTGACTTTGCTTTGTTGAAATTTCATCATTTTTGATAGAAACCTTCTTGATTGAAAATTTATACAATTTATTAAAAGTAAAATATAAATCAGGGTATCCAGCCTGAAAATTCCAAAACTGGAATTTTCAGGGAATTTGTATATACCTGGAAGAACCTGGAAATTCCAGGGAATTTTTTCAAGAGCGTAGTTAGTTTATTATTTAAATTGCCATATTAAATGGAATAACACTCTCTTTTGTTTAAAATCAATTTTTGACTGAAAGTCCAGTTTATTAAGTTTATTCCAAGTGCAACTTGAACTATTTCGTTGAAAATATGTTTCTTGTTTCCTTTTGTTATGGAAAATTAAAATGTTCCTACTTAAAATATAACTATATAATATTTGGTTGAAAAATTATTTTTGGTTGACAGTTTTCACCTTTTGATATAAATCAATTTTCTGGACTGAAAGTAATTCTTTTTATGGAAAATTTAGTGATTCTAGTTAAAGACTTATCAATTTATATCATAATCCATGTTTTTGGTTGAATAATAATAATAATAGTTAATAATAATTAAT
>JAAAKG020119706.1:0-15118 GCA_010014905.2 Druon quercuslanigerum
TTTGATCCGCGTTGTTCATAGATTTCTTGCCACACAGGTCCGATTGCCCGAAGAATCCTATCATTTAGGATAGCTGTGAATATATATATATATATATCTTTAAAATAACTGCGCTTTGTTTTGACCCGAGGCTGGCATCTTATCTACGTTTACGCAAGCATGTTTTGATTTTTAGACAGCATCTCAAGCGCTTAGCGTTCGGTCGGTTAGACCAGCGCGCGATGTATATCATTCTAATATTAACCTCATTTGATATGGACCTTACCAGGGCACCGTTTTCAAAGTTATAGCAGAAGATTTTTATTAAATTCAATACTTAAGCGCTTAGCGTTCGGCAGTTTTAATATACGCGCAACATACATCATTATCAAACTAGTATTTGGTACCTACTTCGCTCAGCCGTCGTCTTTCCTCGTCCAGCATTTATAAGAATGAATTATTTTCACAAAATTGAGCGCTTAGCGCCGTATAGCGCCAAAACTGTCCATTTTTATTGAATTTTTTTCCTTATAATATACTTTATAATATACATACTTACCAAGTTTGAAGTAAATCCACCAAAAGCCATTTTTCCATACATTTGGTGTAGGGTCTATTCTCTTTCACTAAAAACTGTCACATAATAAAAAAATATAGTTTCCCAATGTAAATTATTAAAAATTATACTATTTTATCTCATAATTGACAGTTAGACGGATAATTTAGTAATATTTCAGAGTTTTACTAATACAAGAATCGAACAAATTCAAAGCTTTTTGGATAAACTCAGTTATCAAAAATGGTTCATTGTTTAAATCATTATAATCTTTTGACTAAGACGCAATAAGTTTTGACTACGTTATTTAAGAGTAGTCAATGCATGTTATTTACAAGTTTCAAAATATGGCCTTTTTGTTTTAATACATCTGAAGATGGCACACACTTGAGTGTCCGGATTGCACAACGACCTTAGCGCGTGTACTCAGTCAGCCTAGTAGGCAAGAGAGGGGATAACGCGTTGCTACGGGCTGTGTTCACTGGATAAATAAGTTCAAAACTGCTGTCATTCTGTTAATATTTATCGGATCGTGTTGGTTTTTGCATAGAAATACTAAAGTGAGTCTTGAGCGCTTCCAACGAATCTAATTAAATTACTTATTTGTTATATTTTCGATTTTTTAACAACAGCCGAACCTTTTATGATTTTGCTGTGAAAATCTCAGTTGTAAATTTCAAAACAGACCGAAATGAATAATATCAGTTAAGTTATTATACATTTAATTTAAAAAAATCAAAAATTCAGATCAATTGGTTTGTATTACAGCGATGACGATCATAAATAAACAAAGTCTTTGTTCGGCAATTAAATGTATAATAACTTGACTGATATATATTTATTTCGGTCGGTTTTGAAATTTACAACAGAGATTATCACGTTAAAGTTATAAAAAGCTCGTGTGTTAAAAAAATCAAAAATATAAAAAATAAGTAATTTAATTAGCTTCTTTAAAATCGCTGAAGACTCAAAAGTATTTCTAGGAAACAGCAACAAACAAAGTCACAATGCTTTATGCAAAAAGTCAATCGCACTTTCAACAAAAACAAATTTTTATGTTATTAAATGCTTCAGAACTCACATAAACACAGAAAATTGAGGTGCGGCAAATTTATACATCCGCATCCGATCGTCTAGAATATCAGAATCCAAAAGACACTTCAAAATAAACCTAGGCCAGGGCTGAGAAATAAGGAGAACAACAAAGCGAAACAAACGCTAATAAAAATTCATAATTTACAGAAACCGGAAGGGCGTATAGATATTGAGAATAAGGTATTTTCCGGAATGTCATTGGTAGCATTGCGACGAAAGTTAGTGGTACTACGGTTGCAAGAAGAATGTCTGGTGTTGCGCGTTGGAATAATGAAATCTGCGTAGCCACTGACAAAAAGAAGCAAGCATATCACCAAAAGTTAAACAGCTCATGCATTAGTGATGAGGACAGATACAGAATTGAAAATGATTACAGACACGAAAAAAGGAAAGTGAAAAAAGTAGTCAAGAAACGTAAAGATAAAATCAATTTGGCGTTGATAAATATGAAGAGAGGTAGTAGTGTAGAGTTGGGCAGCATCAGAAATAGCCAGAGGCGGTGGAGCCCTACAGGGCACAGGGGGCAATGCTCTCTGTCCGAGGTTGACAAGTAATTGAAGCATTTGTAAAATCTATTTAATCTATCTGAAATATTAGAAAGAAATTTCAAATCTTTGGGAAATCATTTAAACATTTGTCAAATATTTGTAATGTATAGAAAATTATGGAAATATATCAGAAATCTTTGCAAAATCATGTCAACAAGTTCCGATCTTTGAGAAGTATTTAAATATTTCAAAAATATTTCTAATAATGATTAAAATGTTCTTGGATGTACAAATTGTACCATTCAACATAATAAGTCTATTCTCCTGCCCCAAATAGAGAAAAAATCAATTTTCGCTACTGATGTTAGTAGGGTGCTTCAACACATCGGTTGCGATCATTCTCCAGGATGGGCGCTCTAACCAATCACAAGGTGAAGTAGAGTGAGTACATAAGAACAACGTAACCTGATACCTTAGTTTCATCTTAGCTCTGAAGCAGTGAATTGAAATGTTCATGTATTTTCTTACTTTTCAAAATTTCGTCTGGTTTTCGAGAATGCATATTTTCCAGGATAAATAAATCTTCTTGGTAGAAAATTATGCTTTTTGCATAAGTATTTAGATAAACATATTCTCTTCTATTTTTAAATAGAAATGACTTCGTAAAATATGTACGTAAAATCAAGGATACTGAAGTAAAATGAATTAGGATACACTTGCAGACAATAATGTTTATATTCGACAATTTAATCATACTAACATTACTGGTAGCATCTTGCATGTCTTATGGAATGAATAACCATACCAGTTAAGTGTACTGAACCCAGTTAGGAACACGCATGTTTCTAGGAAAATATTGTAAAATCCCAATCCATCGCTGAACTTGATTCCCCATATTCGGATTTTGAGCATCGATTTTGACTATAGTAAAACCAGAATGAATATATCCCAACTCAACTATATTATTGTATAGTCTTGCATAATAAGTATATCGACCTTCTGTAACGTAGCAGTGGGATTCTTCAGTATTATCAAATGGGAGATTATCGAAACGCTGGAGAGATGCTTTAAATTGCTGGTTTGCTCTAAGATGCCTGTATACAAAAACTCGCGGTGGATCACGTCGATTTACAAGTAGACCTCGTGGATGACCAAATAGTTGTCCATGTTCAATAAAACTAGCACCTTTAGTCATTATAGAAATGTGACTGTCTTCAGAAAGAGGAATATATTCTTTTGACAGATGGTCATTGCTGTGCCCATCAGGAATCAGAGGATAGCTGCTTTCTCGTTGAATTCCATCTAGTTTATTAAAAAATTGTGATATTATTATTATTTTTCGATTTTTTACAATAAAGTACAAGAATGGTTTACATTGTTTATCTAAGAGTAAAAAAAAAGCATTTCACTCCTTAGTACACGCGATACTTTATATTTAAGGATCAAGTTGTTCAAAGCGATTTTGGTAGAAATTTGTAAATTTATATTTTCTGAATTAACGTTAAGGAAATAAAAAACAACAATCCTTTTTACCAGAAACTTTTTTCATATCTCGTTTTTATTTTACAGGCGGCATTTTTGTTTGCATATTATTTTTCTACGAATCTGGAAACTTTTCGAGTAGCATTGGAATCTTTACTTTTCTGCAAACTACTTTCGGTAAATGAAACCAATACCACGAGGCCTATTCACAAATCGTGACTGATGTGGTGTCAAATCTCGGACATTTTCAATACCTTCTCAATCATAAATTACAAAATTGTAATAAATTATAACAAATTCGTATGACTATTTTGGGTCAGCAACTTTCATATTTCAAATAGAATGCGTACCTTTTGTCGTTTTCCAACAAATTTTCCTTTTTTAATCTTTATGTCATTTATTTGAATAATACCAAATCTAGGCATTCTTTAAATAAGCGATCCATAACAAAAGAGCTCTTTTACGGGTGAACCGTTTTTGTTAGATCTTTTTTTTCATAACTTTTTTCGTTTTTATAAAAATTCAACATTCCTAAATCTAAAGGAAATGATCCTTAAAATTTTGAAAAGCTTTTTGAATCTTTATCCAAAATGACCTGTTTTGCTTTAGGACCTAAAAACTGAATCCTGAAGATGGATTTGATTCTCATGCGCATTTCTTGTGTTAGTAAAAATTTTAATTTATTCTTTAATGATTATAACTACTAATTAATTTACTTTTTATTAAGTTTATAACATCAAAAATCACACAATTGCGTTTGTTTATAATAATTTAAGATGTGAATTAATTAATTATGTAAATAATTCAATTCTTTTTTCATGATGCAGCCTTCTCCTATTTAGCAGTTTCACAAAATTGTCGACATGATACAAAGCTTTATTGTATCAATAATTATATTAATAAGAAACAATCCGTAAAAACCCTGGCTAGTCTTACGGAAAATTACAAAATAATTAAGGCTGTCTGATTTTTAATATTGGGTATAATATATTCAACTCACTGGTTAAAATAATGAAACCCATAGAGGCGAGTGTTACAACGATGATCTCCATCCCAGCAAGGTAGATTGAGCAAGAAGAATTCAGCGTAAGAGAAGTGAAAATTAAATACTGAAGATTTTTAAGATTAGATACTGGTAAATTTTTGGAAAATATACACTTCGTGGAGCAACGTGATGATCGAATTACATACATTTATCTGGCATTTAAATGGGAAAGGGAAGAAGATGATTTATTGAATCTTACAATTATTCATATCTGCAAGATTTACTACGTATAGGATTGTCAGTTATGTATAAATATAATACATTATATTGGTCTCGTCTTGAAAATTATTCATTTTCGTCGACTGTACATAAAATAATTAAATTAAATAATCACTTTTTATCATTTATTCTAATTAATTTACTTGGTATATAATTTGACGCAAGTATACATTTAGTACGGGTCTCGGTAAATATTATCTTTGAAAAAGGTTTAATACTCCGAAGATAACTTGAAAACCAAATTTTCTACTTTATGCATGATATGCAATAAATTTGTACAAAACCAAGTTAAACTAAATATTTGGCTAGAATGAGAATCAAAATTTTGCTTTTAGACGTAAAATATTGTTTTGCTTGCTTTCTCTCATTTAAAAGTTATATGACCATTGAGAGATTCGTGAGTAACTAAAAGCGAACTGAGGCAAATGTCCTGCAATATTTTTGCAACAGCATGAAAATGGCCAAAGCAGGCGACACAATTAAGTCCGCATTTTTCACATGCTTCTGCGCTCTTCTTGAGTTTTCACTTATAGGTTTAGGCTTACAATGATTTGCGAAAATTTCCAAGTTTTTATGTCATCCGTGAACATAAAATGGCCATGAAAATTTATTACTGTTAGATGTATTCCCAGTGGGCACAAAAACTTGGAAAATCCGAAGAACATCCTTGGGACGTTCCTACGACGTCCCATGTCAGTCCAATAACGTCTTTAAAACGTCTAATGCCCTAAAGATGTCCTAAAGACGTCATAAGATATGGAAGTTCTTGGGACGTCTTTCGGACTGGCCTTAGACGTCTTAGGGATGTCCCAAAGACGTCTCTAGGACATCCCTAATTTTTTTACTCACTAGATTCATTTGGACCAAATAAACGATTCAAGTGCCCTGAAAAGAGCATACAGAAATTCGGTATAATCTGATATCTAAATATCTAATATTTATAAATATACATAAAAATATAAAAAAGTGATGGATTTTAAATTGAAATTAATCTATAAAATTGAAATTCAATTAAAAAATATGTCAAAAACGAGAAGAATTAGTATTAAAAAAAATACCCATGAAATGTCATAATATGTAATATATCTTAAAATACTTGGAAATGCTTCTAAAATCTTGAAATCCCTTTCATTTATTGTAATCTATTCAGAAATTCTTTGCAATATCCAAAAAGTAACATGAGCAGTGCGTAACATTTGTTCTACTCGCGTTTTCTTCAATTTCTATGGACTTCGTATTCAATTAAGTTTTGAAAATATTTCAACAATGTGAAAACAATATATAGATTTCTTTAAGTCACTGAAAATGAAGTAAAGAAGTTTTTTAAGGATTTTGAAAGGTTTCAAGATAATAATAGAAATAGTTTCTGGAGATACCTGGAAAAATTTGAAAAGAATATTAATATTAAAGAATCAAATTTAACGACCAAATTTGCACAACCACCATAAAAAGTTTCTAATAAAATTTTAAAAAAGATTTAGAAAAAAACTTTTTTCCTAAAAGAGGAAATAATATAATTTTTATCCTTGAACATCAATAAAAAAGAGAACAGAAAAATGAGAAGGCAACCAAGCTAATTCCCTTTCTTCTCTTTTTTATTACTTTTGTATTTTTTATTTTTATTACAATCTAATCACAAGAAAAATACGTTTGTAAAAAATAAACATCAACGTCTCGATACTCATACAGCACTCTTCTGAAGGCTAAGATAAAATATAAATTTAATAACAAATAAAAAAATAAAAAATAAAATACCCAAGCAGACAGGCTCAGCACCAAAGAACCAAATTATGTTCGAAATTAAAACCCATCACAAACATATCTGAAACATTTAAGTCCAAGGATAAATATTATTTTCTTTTCTTTTTTTGTTCAGGAAATAAAAGTGTTAAGTAATATTTTTTCAAATTTCAATAGGAAAATTTTGGTGGTGATTGTGCAAATTTGGTTGTTGGATTCATTATTTTATTTTCAAGAATTTTGCACATTAATTTTATTATTGAACGTTAAAAATGATTTTTAAATTGATTTTAATCTTATTTAAATTTCTTTAATTTTAACAATTTAAAAGCTTTTAGTAGAGTATCAGAATAAAAAACGACCTTCACCTATTCCATCACGCGATTAAAAGTATTTTATATCAAAGGTAATATGTTAAAAAACATATCGTGTGTAGGTTGCCTAGTAAATTTCAATCAAGGCTATGATTAATTAAACATTCAAAAATGTATTTCTTTTTAAATTGCAATCTTTCCAAAGTTTTCTATCTTCCTTCCAATCTACAATCACTTCTATTCTTTTGAATCTCAATCTTTCTGTCTATGTGTATCTGCCACTTATTCACATGTATCCTTTTCTGTCTACTCCCAATCCCTAATATAGTTTTTCTTTCCAAATGACTCCTCCGCTCATCCACCCCTATCCTTTTCTATCCGTTGGACAATAACAAATTTCGTCTATCTTTTTTAATCCCTATTTTCCTATCCAAGTTCATCCATTTCTATCTTTTCAGAAATATAAGACAGCCTTATCTTCTTGAATCCCACTCTTTTTATATAAATTAACCCGCAGCTCATCCACCTCTATCCTCTTCTATCCGTGAGTCTATCTAAGATTTTGAATAACTGTTTTAATCCTTATTTTTCTATCCAAGTGATCCATTTCTATCTTTGCTGAAATATACGATAGCCCTATCTTCTTGCATCCTAGTCTTTCTTTCGAAATCAATTCTCTACTTATCTGTCTCTGCCCTTTTCTATCCATCGGGCAATAACAAATTTCGTCTATTTTTTCAATCCCTATTTCCTACCTAAGTGAATCCGTTTCCATCTTTAATAAAATCTCAGATAGACTTATCTTTTTAATTGTTTCTATTTAAAGTAATCCACAGCTAACACAACTCTAACCTTTTCTATCTGTTAGGCAATCTAAGATTTCATCTAAATTTTATAATCCCTGTTTTCCTATCCAAAGGAATCCATTTCTATCTTATTTTAAACATGAGATAGCCCTATCTTCTTGAATCCTATTCGTTCTATCTAAACGAATCCTCTGCTTACGTACGTCTAGTCTTAGCGAGGCAGTTGCAGTGCATTGTCCTCTTCTATCCCATCAGCTATAGTTGGCTCTGACCTCTGTGTCGCAAATCTTCATTCGAACTAAAATTTCTAGTCTTAAAACTTAACAACCGAAATTATAATCAGATTTTTGCAAACAACCTTATACGCTCGTATTCGCAATAAAATTACCTTTATTTTGATATAAGGTTTATTGCGTAAACAGATTGGTGCAAAATACTAGAGATATTCAACCCTTCCCAAATGCACAATTAGCATCCCACAAACTCTATCTTTTTCTTTCCGGGACCTATATATCGCTTTTACTGAGGTCTATATCTTTGTAACCCTGGCTATATATCTTACGCTCACAATTATTTATCTTTTTCTATCCAAGCTGTTTACAACTGTCTATCTTTGTCTATCACTGACTCTATCCCTTGTGGTCCAATAAGCCTATCTTTTTTATCTTTGTTATTCACAAATGCCTATATTTATCTATCTTAAGCTACGCAGTATCAACGATATATCCTTTTCATTTCTATCCATTTGAATCCACTCAAAAATGTTGTATTCTTATCCGTTTCGAAAATAATAATATATTTCGAATTTCAAAATCTCGCAGAATAGCATTAAACCAGCATGGGTTTATATATCTAACAACGAAATTCCTCAGCCTTACAACTTAGTAGTCGAAGTTCGCACTCTGCAAAGGCGTCTGCTGACCCTCCAGTCATAGATGGTGGAAATTGTTTCAGGTGTGTCGACTTTTACAGTCAGCCACTTATTGGACCCCGCTGGTACTAAGATAGGATAGAACAACTAGGATTTAAGAAGATAGGACATTCTTATATTCAAAATATTAGAAAAAATATTCTTGGATAAGCGGAGGATTCATTTAAAAAGAAAATACTAGAATAGGGATTGGGAGTTAAAAGAAAACGATACATGTGGATAAGTGGTGGATAGAAATGGATAAAAATATTGGTATTTAAAAGAATAGAGCTGATTATAGATTAGAGAAAGAGAGAAACTGAATGTAGGGATAGACCTGGGATAAAGATGGATGCATCGGTCCTTTCCATTTCAATCTTAAAGGTAGAAAATGATTCAAACGGATTCCTGGCCGACTTACCGGTTTTCACCTGCCGACCTAATAGTTATAATGAGAAAAAATAGACAACCTGATGCTTGCATATTCTATAAGCTTTGCACTCTCGACTTGTAAATAGTTTGTTTCTTAAACGAAAGATCGCAATATTTAATGATAAGTCATTTTTGAATTTTTAATAAATTATAGCCTTGGTTGAAATTTTTTAGGCACCTACTCGCGATACATTTTTTAACATGTCAACTTTGAGATAAAATACTTTTCACTGAATAAACGAATGGGTAAAGGTCATTTTATATTCGGATCTTAGATTATTTCCCAAATTTTCATAAAAGAATCTGCAAGATTGCAAAGGAATTTTAGAAGTGATTCGAGTCCTTCATGGTACCTTAATCCATAAACTCTTACGAGCCACAATTATAAATCCCGATAGCTTTGACCAGTTTACATCTGAATCTTTGGCAAGCTAAGCGACGGGCGGACCAATCAGAAAGGAAGCCTTAAAATGTTTCTTTGCTTTGTTTAAACTGAATAATTATTCAGAGAAACAATTATAAATCTAATTTATAATACTATGAGCCACTTTCCCCCACAAAACCAAAAATTTGTAGAATTAACAAGACCTAAGAAAACGGATTAAACCTCCCACCCATCCTAACTCACATAATTTTTAGATATATTTTCAGTCATGTCTGATCAAATTCAATCGTATTATTTTAGATTTTGAATTAAATTCATTTTGCCTGCGGCACATTCCCTCGTCAGCACTTACAAGAAAGGGCAAAACATATTTTTGTAACTGTATCAATAGTCCAAAAGAAATTCTTCCAAGGAGAATACCTGTAAAGAAGCTGAATCTTGAACTGTAAGAAAGAAAAGAAAAAAAAAAACTACATGTAAACCAAGCAGACCAAAGCAAGAAACAAGAGAACTTATATTTATGAACAAAAATTAAGGTGGATTAACTATTTATATTAAAATAATTAAATTAAGTTAAAAATGTTTTAACTTTCCTTAAACTAATAGGATAGAAAGTATATTTCATAGAAAAAATTGACGTGAATTAACTATTTCAATTAAACTAATTAAATTAGGTTAAAAATAATTAAAATTACTCTAAAACTAATAGGATAGCAATTATATTTAAATGAGTAAAGTGACTTATGTGTTTTAATTAAACGAATTGAAATTAAGTTAATAATAATGATGTTATATTACAACAAATTTAATAGAAAGTATATTCACACACTTGTTTCCACTTAATAACATTTATTCATTGCAAAAACGTAAGCTAGTTTAATAAAAAAAATCTTCATTTAGTATAGAGTTGGGCAGCATCATAAATAGCCAGAGGCATTGGAGCCCTACGAGGCACAGGGGGCAAATGCTCCCTTTCCGAGGTTGTCCCCTTCTGAATCCAAATGATGAAGTTCGTGGGATCGTTTCAATTTGTCCCAAAAAATTCCTGAATTCTTTGTGAAATAATTGAAGCATTTGTGAAATTTTCTTAATCTATCTGAAATATTAGGCAGACCTTTAAAATCTTTAGAAAAGCATTTAAAAATTTATAAAATATTTGCAATATATGGAAAATTAAGGAAATATATCCGAAATGTTTGTAAAACTTTTGCGAAATAATTGAAATCTTTGTGCGATCTTTAAAATATTTTTGAAGCATTTTGTAATATTTTTCAACATGATTCAATCTTTGAGAAGTATTTCGAATATTTTTTAAATATTTATAATAATATGCGTTTTCGGAGAAATATTATTTATGTTTGCGATGATTTTGTCAAATAAAATGTTATTTCCTGTTTCAATATGATGCTCAGCTATTGCTGATTGCGTGAAATGCAGATTGACTGGCTAATCACTTTCGATTATTCTCCAGGATGGGCGCTCTGACCAATCACGAGGTGACGTAGAGTCTATACATAAGAACAACGTAACCTGATACATTAGTTTCATCTTAGCCCTGAAGTAGTAAATTGGAATATTCATGTAACGTTATTTGGGTCTCATTTACCCAACAAACACATTTTCTTATTTTTCAAAATTTCGTCTTGTTTTCGAGAATGTATATTTTCCAGGATAAATAAATCTTCTTGGTTGATAATTATTCTTTTTGCATAAGAATTTAGATCAAAATTTTCTCTTCAATTTTTAAACAGAGATGACTTTGTAAAAGATCTAGCAAAAATTAAGGACACTCAAGCAAAATGAATTAGGATACACTTGCAGACAATAATGTTTTTATTTGACAATTTAATCATACTAACATTACTGGTAGCATCTTGCATGTCTTATGGAATTAATAACCATACCAGTTAAGTGTACTGAACCCAGTTGGGAACACGCCTGTTTCTAGGAAAATGTTGTAGAATCCCAGTCCAACGCTGAAATCGATTCCTCATATTCGGATTTTGCGCATCGAGTTTAACCATAGTAAAACCATAATGGATGTATCCCATCTCATCTATATCATTTTACAGTTTTGCATAATAAATATTTCGATTCTCTGTCACGTAGCAATGGGATTTTTCAGTATTATTAAATGGGAGATTATCGAAACGCTGGAGAGATGCTTTAAACTGCTGGTTTGCTCTAAGATGCCTGTATGCAAAAACTCGCGGTGGATCACGTCGAATTACAAGCAGACCTCGTGGATGACCAAATAGTTGTCCATGTTCAATAAAACTAGCACCTTTAGTCATTATCGTGATGTGACTATCTTCAGAAAGAGAAAGATATTCTTTTGACCGATGGTAATTGTTGCCCCCATCAGGAACCAGGGGATAGCTGCTTTCTCTTTGCATTCCATCTTGTTTATTCAAAAACAGTGAATTAAGCATTTTTTCACGCTAGCAAAATATGTGTCAGCAAGTAAAAGAATGGCTTATATTGTTTATCTAAGAGTAAAAAGACGCTTCACTTCTTGGTACAGGCGATACTTTATATTAATAGATTAAGTTGCTCAAAGCTCTGTAAGCTTTGAGGTACATATTTTCTTCGTTACACATACGATACACGTTCGATTTTTGATAGAAATTTGTAAATTCATATTTTCTAAATTGCCGTAGAAAAAATTAAAACTGCAATCCTTTTTATCAGAATTTTTTTTTCATTTCTCGTTATTATGTTACAAATGAGATTTTTGTTTTCGTCCTATTTTTTAGGGATAAAAAAATTGATCCACAAGGTCTTCGCTGTAATTTTTTTACGAATCTGGAGTGATTTCGTCTTTGGTTAAAAAAATTAATGTTGTGGTGTCAAATTTCGAACATTTTCAACACCTTCTCAAATTTTGGGTCAAAAACTTTCGCTTATCAATTAGTTTTTGGACCTTTTTTCGTTTCCCCACAAATTTTGCATTTTTATTTTTAATGTAATTTGTATAATTGATACCAAATATAGGCATCCTTTCAAAAAGCGATTATTAATGAAGTATTTATTTTTCGGGTAAACCCTTTTTGTTAGAACTTTTTTTTTCGTAACTTGTGTCGTTTTTCTAAATCTTTACTTTGTTTGTAATGTTAGTTTTTACAAATAAAACAAAAAGTACGTTTCCTATTAACAAGTGATCAGTAAAAAATTTATAGATCTTTTTGGGGATCACAATCTTGTTCACTCATCTTTTTTCCTATCTTGCATAGTTTGACCTAAAAATGGAATTTTCGATTTTTCATTATTTCTTGTGCAACAAAAATTTGAATTTTCGATTTTTCAACAGAATCCAAAAAGCTGTGATGATCAATTTGTAGGAAATTTAAAAAGAAAATCTTTTCGTCTGTTGACTTTTTTCATATCGTCCTTTGTTTCGCCTAAAATTTTAATTTCTAATTTATTTTTAAAATATTACAAATGCTATAATTCTGATAATATTCATTTTATAAAAAAAAGTCATCAGGATCAATTCTCTGGATTTCTGTGAGGTACAAATAGTCATATACAACATTTTTAAATATTAGGGAAATCATCCTTAAAATTTTTAAAAGCTTTTTTAATTTTGATCCAAAATGACCGGTTAATGAACTCCCCTATTGTTCTAGGACCTAAAAAGTTTCCCAAAGATAGATTTAGTCCGCATACTCATTTTTCGTGAGACCCTTCCCCCCACTAGTACTTATAAAGTAAAAGACAAAAAAATGTTTTTCTAACTGTGTCGATAATATGCCCCACACTTTTGATGTTTTATAATTGAATTTATAATAACTTAACTGATATATGTTCATTTCGGTCTGTTTTAAAATTTACTTTATTATGACGCAGCCTTCTCGTATTTACAAGTTTCACAATAGTGTCGAGTTTTTATTACAGAATTACGTTCTTTTATCAATATCTTCTATTTGCGATTTGCCATATACCGCAGTTATTAATATTTTCTGAATCTCAGTTAAAAAAAAACTCTTTTCTTTCATGTCAGGTTTATGAAATAATTGAGTTAAAAATATCATAAGCGCTACATGACGTAATACAAAGATTTCGCTTTTGAATCCTTCGCAGCGATAAAAATATACAGAAAATAATACCTTTCATCAATTGTTCACTTGTAATAATGGCCTGTGTATTAAAGAATTTTCCGTTTGTGGCTAATTTTACGGAACTTTTGTACCAAACCTGTTTAATTATTGATCTTATTCAAAAGCAATATAAACAAAAAATTAAGGATTGTATTACTAATTATATAATGAAGAAAAATTCCGTAATAAAACTGGGTAGTCTCACGGAAACCCGTAGGGGCAAGTATTAGAATAATGATATCCATCCTAGCAAGGTAGATTCAGCAAGAAAATTTTAGCGTAAGAGAAATAAAAATTAAATACTGAAGATTTTTAAGATCAGAAACTAGTAAATTTATGGAATCTTACAATTCTTCATATCTGCAAGATTTATTACCTATAGGCCCGTCAATTATGTTTAAATATAATGTATTATATTAGTTTCGTTTTGAAAAATATTCATTTTCATCGGCAAAATATAATATAATTAAATAGCATAATTACTTTTGATAGTTTATTCCAATTGATTTACTTGGTGTAATTTACTTCGTAACATCCATATTATGATGTGACACTTTAAAATATTGTGTTGCTTGCTTACTTACTTAAAAATTTTAATCACCATTAAGATATTCGCGTTCTCTCACCGCCTTGTACAGCAGAGATACCATATGGAGAGATACTCCAATCCCCAAATCCTGAAACTCAAAACCTACAAACCCCAAAACGCATTAATCGCAAAACCCATAATCCCAAATATCAATAAACCTAAAACCCCATGAAGAAACATACCCCTAAATCCACGTACCCCTAAATTCACAAACGCCCAAAATACCTATCCTATAAACAAAAAACCCACACCTGTAAGCTCACATATGCCAAACCCATAAACCCCAAACACCAAACCCTAGACCCCAAATCCTGAACCCGGAAACCTATATACTACTCAAGCCATAAATCCCAAAACCTACAAACCCCTATTAAATAGACACCAAACCCTGCACCTATAAACTCACACATCCTATTGCATTAGATCTCAAACCCTACACTTCGAAACCCACATATTGAAAGTCCGCAAGCCCCCAAATACTAAACCCACAATCTTCAAACCTTGAACCTGCTAACTCACAAATCCCAATTTCTGCATCGAATTGCAATTCCTTAACCCACTTACCTCATTCACATAAATACCAAACCTTCATCTAGTAGCATTAAGTTTTTAAAAGCCAAATTCTGGATCCCCCATCCTACATATCCCAAGCCCACAGTCCTCAAACCCTGAGCCCACATCCCCTAAACCGTAATCCTATATAATCATGTTACGTTGCTTCATCCTAAGGTCTAACCAGTTGTACCAGTTGTTACATTATTAATACTTACTAAGCTAATTTTATACTCATTCATATTTTTTTGTGTCCCACTAAGTTATTAGTTGGGACATTTTATTTTTATTTTTAGTTGATCAGCTAATTTGCTTTTATTTTTGGTGATAAAATGTATCGCATGTTCCTTCCCTTGCGTTTAAGTCTCGGGATTTGGAATGTGCGACGATTTAATGTGCCCTGTTCAGGAAATCGGTACCGAGTAT
>JAAAKG020119717.1:0-15117 GCA_010014905.2 Druon quercuslanigerum
CTCCTGTCGACTTTGATCCAGCCGGTTTTCAGTATGCCAGACTTCCTCCTGCCGAGTATGATCCTGCTTGGTTTCCTTCTTCGGAATTTGATCCTGGTGAATTTAATGATGCTAGTTCACATCTTGACAAGTTTCATTTTGCTGAGCTAAATCCTGCCGACTCTTCTTCTGCAGACAGGTCTTATTCTTCAAGGCAATCTCCAGACATAAGTGGCACTTCTTCAAAGCCTTCTTCTTCTGTCAGATCTCCTCCTGCAAATCCTCTTCCTCCTGCCGGGACTCCTCTTTCAAGGACTCGCTCTTCTTTGAGGCGCATTGATCCACCTACCATGCTTGCTGCTCCCGACGGAATGGGATGTGAACTTAAATACCTTGAATTTATTCGCCTGACATCCCGCTGGAAAGACCACCTGATATTTCAGTTGCGAAGATACACTTTTCCTATCAATAAGCACCTTAAATTGAGAATAGGAGATCATTACAACCAGCCTTTGCCAACCCATGAACAAATTGTTATGTCAACATCAGATGATGACGTATTTGCAATATTGGAAACCGATAAGACTCTTGCGGGAATTTACATTCGTGATAAGCGTTCTGGTCCTATGAGACGGGTGAAAATAAACATAAAAACCAAAGTTATTACGATGCTGACCAAAGAAGAAGTGGAGGAAGTTCCAGTAGGACCCAAGCGCCCAATCATAAACTTCTTTCATATAACACGGGAGAAGAAAGCGTGAACCGTAATCCTTCACATTATTGATTTATTCAAAACACGTAAAACCAAGATACCCATTTGTTTGTGATATAAATTCAGTTCATAATATTGTAAAAATGTGTTGCACAAAAAGATCATCTAGTTTAGCGTGCCACGCTCCATTCGATGGTAAAGGATCGAAATATATGTTGCTTTCTGAAGCTGTTTATTCTATATACACTTAATTTGGAACCTGTCCTTCGTATCCGGGCGAGTAAAAATTTGTTAGAAAAAATAATAAATTCTGTATTAAATGACCTATAATTATCGTAAATTTATTATTATTACACCATTGAGATATTTTCCTTTTGCTTTCGCCGTAATTCACATGGTGATTGATATAGAATTTCCGTGCTACTCGTTCAAGTAACACGTTCGTTTCGTAACACTGCTCTCACAATATCCATTTGGTGCGCTCGTGCTTTCTCCTCTTACACCATACCGCCCCGGCTTCAGAAAAAAAAATAGAAGTTGATCTCATCTTCTAGTTTTAAATCTAGCGGACTGAGATTGCGGAAACAGAAATAATTGACATGATCATTGGAGAAGCCCTTGCTTCTTGCAAATATTCGGAAAGGTTCCTTGATCGGTCCTTTGGCTCAGCGAACCTACATTTATTGGACCTTATATGGAAAACCTACAGGAGATTCGTTACTTAAATCAAGTGAATTGTCTTTATTAGTACTGGGTCGACATTTTGTTTTGTTGAAGATGTGGAGAAAATATTCACGTGATTCAGTTCAAACGTTTCGTCTTACCACAATTGCAGATAACTTCCAGGTAGAAATTTCTTCCCCCTTTCAAGTGATGATTCAGTGATTCTAATGTGTCAGAGAAAATTATAGATAAACTTTGCCCTTCGCCTCAGCCTTTGCCCGTCCAATTTCAGGGTTAGTTTTATATGCTGGGCCTCTTTTGGAATACAACGACATATTAACATACAGGATTGGATAATGCTGAACCCGTTTACCTGCAAAAAACTAGGGGTTTTGCTAATCGATCATACACAACGTGTATGTGTGCACAAAGTGGCAATTAGGTCATGGCATTGAACTTTATCCTGGATCTGATAGGCGTGTAAGCGTATTGTTTTTCTGCATTGCTATCCGAATGCCTGACCTAATTTATTTATATCTTTTACCGTTAACGAAAGTTTTCACTTTTCATTTATTAGATTGCCTTTTTGTAAATTTTAATTCTTTATTTTTATAAGCACATTATTTTTCTATTCTGGAATGAATTTTGTAAACCTTGTTTAAATTTTACACCAACAAAGCGGATGGAATCGACTCCCATATTTTATAAAGCACATTGCTTGAGAACTTTGCGTCCCTTCGGTAAGCAAATTTTAGTTATCGCCTGAAAATTATTTCGAGAACTGGTCTCTTCGTTTCGATAGACAAATTTAAATAATTATTTTGTATCAAATTTTAAATAATTTAAATATAAACAAGCTACATTTGCAGAGCGAATTGTTAAACAAACCAAAATTATGTGTATTATTGATTATTAGTAAACTCTTCTTCAATATATTTATGGTAAATTAGGTACAATAAAAGAACATCTTATTTTCATAAATATACTTCTCTTGTTCGTGAAAACCATTTTTTTTTAATTTCTTTGGTGCACAAAAAAGATTACAGTAATACAGACTACACTAAGGATTTTTCCGCAAAGCCTGCATGATTTTCTTTGTGGCTTTCAACTGCAATTTGGCCTTCCATGCGACAAATTTTTTTGATCTTCAAAACTTCACTCTCAGAGGCGTTCTTATCACAGCCTTGTGTCTGGAATAACCAGGCGTCCTAATATTTCATTAATGAGGACAGCACCCAGCAAGCAGCTGATTAGCACCATGCCAAAAAAATTCGCCTGAAGGAGACAAGACAACGAGCTGGTCAAACAAGACTCGACGTTCTCTTTCGTTTAGCAGCCACGAGTCGAGGGACAGTCGCGCTTGCTACCTTCTCAAATCATTTTTGTGGCTATCGCGTAGTACCGTTAAAATTTATACTGGATTCGAAACAGTGCATTGCTTTGTTGAGGTAAGGTTCACTACCAAAATTTTATCTACGCTTTGGATCTTCTCGGATCCTTATGCTCAAGGTCTCGAGCTTTCTTTTTGTATTGAACGCTTTTTGTAATATTTCGAACATATGGAAGCACTGGAGTCACTTATATTTATAATTTGTCTAATTTATCCGTTTTTTTGTTCTGATTATTGAAAAGACAAAATTTGAGTCATCTTGTCCTTTTGCTTCACAAAGTGAGCCTTGCTTAATCCAAAAGATATTAACTTAAAGGCTATGAGTCTATGCTTAGAAAGATAGTCGAATCACGTTCTTGTTGCAACACGTTTGTTGTATTTTCAAAGTAAGAAGTTATTTATGAAATACATATATCATATTTGCTCAGATCGAGGCTAATACTTTTTTTGTAACATGCGCGGTTATTCTTAATTCTATTGGGGAATATAATAATAAAATAATATAACTATATTATTGAAAACCACATTAAGGTAATCAGCAGTCTACCCATAGTTAATTCTGTCAAAATATGCTTAAATCCCTCGTAATCATTGAAAATATTTGTGTTATTGTCATTTTTTTCAAATCAAAACAGGTAGCAGAAGATATTAACTTATTTTAAAATTTATTTTTCTTCCTACTTCGCTCGAAAATTCGAATTCGTCCCTGCATACTTAAGCCGAAAGTCAATGCTTCATCTCTGTCTGCCTATCTGTGCGCCACCTATCGAGTCGAGAGTACTTCTCTCCTTGCTCGTTCGGTCTGCAGGCTTTTGATTTAGGCTCAGCCAGCTCTAGTGTTAACCTTTAAACGTATGGTACATATTTTGCAATTCGTTACATGCATAGGCCAGTCTGCAGGGACGAATGTAAAAAACATGGCGAAGACTACGAAGCAGACGAATCCCACGTACATTACACATTATCATCTCACGATTATAGATTGTTTGCGAATTTTTCGAGCGGGTAGAAAGAAAAATAGTATATGCACCACAAGACGATTGGACTTTCGTCTCTAGATGTGTAATATACGTTTTTTTTACTGTTTTAGCATGCCAACCCACAAATATTTTTCGCATACATCAAACGATTTACCCAATTGGATGATTTTTACTCCACCCTATTAAGCATGCTCAAAAATAAAAGTTTACGCTCTTATTCGCGGATCTGAATTATGAATGATATTTAACAGCCAGTAAAACTGCATTCGAACTTTAAAAAAGACTAAAATTATAGAATTTACGAACGATTGGTTTTATATTCTAAGGTTTTAAAAAACGCTTAATATTTCTCCGTCTTTCCAGGGCATGACGCTAGTTGTTAAAGCATAAAATCCCTCATAAATTAAATTGTAGAGTAGTCAAAGAAAGCGAATTATATCTGTTACACTTCAATTAGCTGCGAAATTTGTTAAGATTCTATTAGGATCCTATAAAATCCTTTTTTAATTTCTTCGAATCTATAGATTAACGTAAAAAGTGTCATAACCCGCTTTCTTTGTGGATAATACCAATTTCGCTAAAAAAGGAATCTTATCAGAGATATTCTTAAATTCTCATTAGAAAAAGTTATTATTGTAAAATTTAACCCCCCCATCACCACGTTTTGTCAAATATGTACATTTTAAGACACCCTGAATCAGAAAAACATATTTTTATGAGTGCATCTATCTGTCTGTTTGAATTTTAAAGATTTTTAAAACCAATTTTTTCTGAATTTGAATATTATATGCATGCATATTCATGGTGCTAAAAAAGAAACAATTACAGCATAAAAAATAGAAAAAATTAAAAAAGAGATATTAATTTTTTAATAATAATCTTTGATTAATTAAATGGTAAATTAATTAATTAATTAATTAATTAATTAATTAATTAATTAAATTAATTAACCTCCAACATGGTGGTCCATGAATAACAGTGAAGGTCATGCGAGGTCGCCGCTATCTTGGATGGGTGAATAATTTATCACAAAAATTACTCTGCTTTAATTATCAATTCCCTCTGTCATTTTCGTATTTAATTACACTAATGTTACGCTCCCTATTCCCAGCACACTGAATCTATAGCTGATCACTGGCTTATTGAAGAAGGCAAAATGAAAAGACATACCTTAAGTGGCGGGCTTTCTTATTTTGACCTTAAACCAAATGTAGAAGCTTTCACGCCCAAGTGATCCAGAATGGTCAAATAACCGTAAAATTACAAATTTATTGTCAAGGAGCGTCTTTTTTCCAAGATTCGAGAATAGTATGGTCGAATAGAGAGTGAGTTTCGACGACGCCGAGTACAAGGTTGGAACTTAAGCCATAGATTGCGCGCCTGGAACTAGAGTGTTCTACAGTGGTTAGTCATTTTCGCTGTCCCCTCCTTACTCGACTTAGAGTGTTTCACCTTATCTCTTCATCGCGATTTGCCACTTACTTTTATGCACCACGTGCGCGACGCAACACTTAGTTTAGCGCACCTACTTTACGTAGTGCGCGCTCAAATACAGCGGATGCTACTGTTTTGAGGGCTCGCATACTAAACAGCTGATGTAGAGTTCCGCGTGGCCGTGTTTGCCTTTCTGTTACGGTAAATTAAAGCTGCCATGTGTCGGTCAGCCATTTGCGACTACCTATTTGTGAATCTTTTGATATTGAGTGTGTGCGTGTGAGTGTTTTAATGTGCTATTAGGGTCCGCCGGTCCCAAGAATGCCTAGTCAACCATATAAACAAAAGGTTCGCAGGCATTACTAATCGGTCAGAGCGTTCAATTTAAAATCCCTAGACCTCAAAAGGATTTACTAACGGCAACAGACAGCCCTTATTGAGGATTCTGTCGCTTGACAGCGCCTAAGGATCTGTGCTTGACTAGGTATGGCTCACTAAATAAATTTTATATTCAATAAAGTTGATTTAATGTAATTATAGATTCAATTTGGACATAGTGAATTATACAACGTCACAATACATACATACATACAAAGATACATGTATACAAACATACATATATACATACATAAATGCACACATGCATGCACACATAATTACATACATTCATACTTACATGCTCAAATGCATAAATACAGGCAGACAAACATACAAACAGAAATACATAAAGATATACATAAAGGCATACATAGAGACAGCAGCTGACAAAATTGTATGGAGTCTGTGAGTACCTAAACGTAAAGATCCGTTTAAAACCAGATAAGTGGTCAAACTTACAAGAGACAAAAGAAGATAAATCCAAAAAATTGTATATTCAAGGAAGATCTAAAAATTTGTTATCATTCACTTTTTTAGCATTTCCATAAATTCTCTCTTCCCCTCATTACTTTCACTTTGCAAAATTGCAACATTATTCCAATCTAAATTTAAATTTCTTCAATTATATGATCCCTGAAAATTTGCATTCCTCAATCTTAATAATTCAAAGAAACTTTAGGAACTTGGTTCAATGTTTTTCATTGCACATGTTTTGGACTAAATTTTACTTTGTGTTCTATTATTATTCGTAAGAGTGTGCCAAATTCACTACAGGTTGCAGGCTAAAGTCCTGTAAACTCATAAATGCTGTGTGTTCATGGTATAAGATATACCATTTTCAGTAAAACATTGAAAAACCAGAAAAAACTTATTCCACTTTCTACTATGTTATCTGTAATACGAGGGTAGGCTGAAAATTAATGCACATAGGCTTGTAGAACGTAAATGAAATAACCTGCAGAAGCACGCAAATTATATGTGGAAGTAACATTCTCCCTCTCTATACGTGCAGAATTTTAAGGTCATGCGTTAATCGAGGGCATTTTAAGGATCGGATGTATGGGGATTTTTTAGTGATTTGTCAGCGGACGTCCGCTCACAGACACAGACGAGTAACATGGCATTATCGGCTATGAGCCGGTATCAACTTAAGAACAAATTGTTATGTCTACATCCGATAGTAACGTATTGGCCATATTGGAGAGAATGAATGTTCTTGCTGGAATTTACATTTACAACAAAGGGATGAGAGCTATGAAGCGGGTAAAAATACACGTGAAAAGTGGAACGGTTGCCTTTTTGACCAAAGAAGAACTGCAAGAAACACCAGTAGGTTCCCAGCGCCCAATCTCATTGCATTTTCAAGTAAAGCTAGTAAATAAATCGTAATAAATAATAAATAATGATTTAAAAAATGCAAAAGTGTAGTACAATATTTTTAAAGATATTACAATTATAAACAATAAAAGAGTTCCCTTTAAAAATTTGATTTATTATAGCGTGATATGCAGACTAGCTAATTTATGCTTAGAAAATAACATGGACAAAGTATAAGAAAATTACTGTTTGCAGTTTAAATGTAATGTGTGGTTGTGCAGTCATATTAACAATGACTGGCAATGCCTGCTGGAGTAATAGTATCCGCGCAATTCTTAAAAAAAGGATAATTTTTTATAGAATGTTTAATATTAAGAAAGCAAGATGTTTTTGTTCTTGTCATTTTGTTAAATTTATGGACCATGGTTTAAGAAAAGCCCTTTTAGCGAAAGAAGGCATCAAGTGTATCTTCGTAGTCTTTCCAACGTGTGAATAATCTTTAAATTATAAAAACGCAGAGTTTCAGGTTTTGAATTGTGAGCAAGATTGGTAGCCGGTCACAGAATTATATCCTAAATACCTTTTTTTTATCATTAGGAATCTTCTTTAAAGCATTGAATCTGTGAGTCTTCAAGTGATTAAAATTAATTCATTGCTTTGAAAGCCTTAACATTGTTTAGAATACTATGTAGCCCCTCAAAATAATTTAATGTATTCTGTAAAATTTATATAGCAGAGTGCGAGGAGTTTAACTCGCTGCCATTACCACTGCTTCAGACTAATTTTTTCAAGTGCTAGGGACAAATTTTGTTAGGCCTTTGTATTAAAAATAAGGAAGTTTTATACATATTAAACTGTTAAATAAATACGAGGATTTATTTTATTTTTTGCCCAATTTCATTACAACGATCGATTTTCTCGAGTTTTATAATTTATGAGATAATATCTATTCGTACAATTATCAGTCAGACTGTTAGCCAAAGTTTTTATTTAAATAGTAAACAGTATTTTTGTCATTTTTAAAAAAATGATCCTTTAAGCTAGAACCGGCACCGTATATCTAAACTGCGGTGATACACTCTTCCTATCGATAAGTTCCTTAAATTAAAAACAAAAGATAATTTCACTAGCCGTTGCCAACGCACGAACAATTTAGTATAACGACGCCTACATTCTCTGTGGTGCGAGAAACACCCAGATCTAGCGCTCTTTGCGCATCAACATCTGCAAAACCATGCCGAGCAGGCATCCGGTGACGAGCGATGCTTTATGACCCAGATAAACATCAGTATCCAGGTTAGCACAAGCCTAAAGACCTGGCTGAAATAAATCGAGAGCGTCGTGGACAATTTTCCGCAGAATCCTTCTGGCTTCTGGTTCCTTTTTGCTGATTTTGATTTTGTTTGTTGGTATGTAAAAATTAGTTATGCTCTACTCTCAGTTTTGTTTTTGTGGTGTTTGCAGTTTAAACTGAAAAGAAGAAGAGGGATCGCCTTTTAAAAATGAATCAACTGCGCAATAGTTGTGCATGACTTGAGTCCTGCTCATTGGCCTTTCAGGCTCTGTCCTTATCGCTTGCTTGAGTTGTCATTTGCAGAAAGAGGCAGAACGGCAATGAAGCGACCGATGAGAAAAATGTCGATAAATATCAATAAGAGAAAAATGTATCGATACTTTTCCCGTCCGTTAACGGTTAATTATAAGACCAAAAGACAAATGCATTAACTTGCCATAAATATACGTTAGGCAAAACAGTACGCGTCCCGCATTCGGTGTGTGATTAGCTATATAACTTCTAACAGGATTTTTTCCGCCATGTTTCGAAAGTTCGCGGGCGAACTCTGGATCTGTTATCCGACACTTAAAAATTCAAAGCTGCTGATTATCAGTCAACATATTGTTGAGAGAATACGAATACTATCTGACGCTAAGAGAAGTTTATGGCATAGGGAAAGGTGGTTTAGAGAAAACCAACAGTTTCTCTGTGACCCATCTCGACTCTACGATGTCTGCGCAGTGCAACATAAAAGTTTTGAAGAACAATTCCGCTACAAGACCAGATGTTATCAAGATTATCTGGCGAAAGAAGTTTCTTTAAACTCTTCAGCATCTGGCCCGTATTTTCAACTCACATTTGAAGTTGGAAGAGTCAAGTCTAGAGAGGTTGTAGGAAGGGCTTATAGTACTCCTGTCGAATATGGGCAAGAAATGTATTAATAACGTGGATCAAAGAAAGGCGTAGCAGTATGTCGGGAGAACCTGCTTATAAATAGATAGGTGTACAAAGATGTAGCATCCTACTAGCGTAACCTATCGATAACCTGGATCGACTAACGGAAAGCCACTGAATTGAACTTCCATAAACTTATCATCTAGTACTAGGAATTGTCGAATTTTACACTAGGGAAATAGGAATGCAATTTGAGTTAGCAAAATGCGCCAAGGTTTATTTGTAGCAAGTAATACTAATTCTCATTTCTGAAGACCATGAGCTCGTTGATACAAGCGGTATTGGAGACATTTGCTCGACGTTATCCGCCAATCGTTGAGTTCAACATCGTCGTAGAACGCCGTATTGCAGGAAGGGGGAGATAACTATTTTGGCAGCAAACCAATGAGAAGATCTCGTTAATAAAAGTGTCGCAGTGGGTCTTACTGGAACTCTTTTCACAACGACTGGTACCACTCAAAACCCACCAAAAGTACGGAAAATACTTATGCGTGTTTAGAAACGAAACACTAGACGGTAGAGCCCTCTACCCTTTCCAGGGTATCCATTATGGAGGCTTGTAAGAGGTGACCACTTAGTTTGTGGTTCCCTTTCTCATGGTTATTTGAGTGGTTCCACAATTCCGTAGGGTGAACGGTACGTAGAGTTTATATGACAGAAAGAGGCCACCGATATTTTCCATCAGCCTGTCTCTTTTCACCTCCCGGTGGTTTTTTCCGTCGTTCGAATAGAAGAGTACAGTTTAAAAAAAAATTTCCTTTTCCTCTAGTTTGTTCACTCGATAGGTTAGGGCTACGCAGTCGAGTTGTTAAAATGTTCTGTCCTTGTTCTGTCTTATAACACATCATTCGGCCAGAGGGCTAGAAGAGGAGAAGCCACTTAAGAAATCGCTTGTTCTCTTTCCATCCTACATATAGGATCACCTCGTGAATCCTGACTTGTGTGTGTTATTTGCTCATAATGATGGTCCCACTGAAAATTGCTCTCGCTCAACGTTATCGGAGTCCCGAGATAAATATACACATAAATAAAAAAACAAAAAATAACAATAAAGCGATTTGTTAGAATACCGAAAGTGCCCCTATGAAGTGTAACTCTTGTTCCAGACTCTCGAGTGAAGCGAAGGAAGCGGATTGTTCCGGCAAGCTAAGGGAGTTTATGTCACCTCTTATTTAAAGGTGACAGGTAAAATTTTAGCCTGTCACAATATTTTTACGAAAAAAGTGAGAATACTCATTATCGACGCAATTTTTAACACTGGATTTAAGGATAATTATATTTCTAAAGAATTCTTAGTAGATAATTATTTTTAAATCAAAGGGCTCAAATTAGAGAAAAGTGAGGTGTGGTTTAATGTAGATCGGGAACCACATGTTGGCGACAAAGTTTCTTTCTTTTCAGTTATTAGTTTTAAAATATTACGTTTCAGGTTTATCGTCCTTTCCGGATTTGTACCGAGTTCATACACGGTCTCGACTTCCTCACTAGCATTTGGTATAGGAAACTGCTGAAAAATCTAAATTCTTGCGAGAAAAACTAATGAAAGGAGAATTCGGCACAATCACGTTTGAAAATTAATAAAGAGTGAAATTTATTTTATATTGAAGAGAATCGTCCTTTATTTCAGGCTTCGTAAGAAGATCAAAATATGTATAAGAATTATTACAAAATAGAGACAAAATAATGTTACAGTTGGGCCGGAGAACTGGGTTATTTTAAAGATACAAGAACTAAAAATAAATAAAGCAAATTCGTTGTCTTATGCTTAGAAAAGGACTTAGACAAAGTTTCAGGAAATTACTGTTTGGAGTTCAGATGAAGTATGTGGCACATTCGGTAGTAAATTGAATGTAAGCGTGAATTTGCAACTTAGCGATTGATTTAATATAATATAAAAACGTTTTTACAACAAAATTAGTTAATGACTTGCAGAAAATGGTAAGCAGAATGAATACTAGCATGAATAACATGGGATTTAAGATTATTGTTTATGAGACAATAAGTATGGGATTTAAAGAAAATTTGTCTTGCAACAATTTGAAATTTGTACTACACACTCTTTGATATCTTATCTTTAACTTATTATTATTATAATTATACCATTAAAACGGTTCCTTTCCGAAGTCGGCGTGACTCACTAAGTGATGAGGGGAGTTAAAGGGAGGCATAGGTAAATACATAAATGATCGAGGTGATGATTATAACAGACGCTTGTCCTTATCTGCTTCTTCCGAAAATTCGAAAAGGTCCCTCTAACGTTCCTTTGGTTTAAAAAACATACTTTGTCTATACCTTAATAGAACTTAATGTAGTACTACTCAACAGTCACACTGGCCTTGATTCATGTAGATCCCAGAATATAAAAGACCTCTATAGCCAATAGAGTTTACGAAATCCAAACCAAACTGCTATCACCAATTTGGCATTGCGTTTCATCATGAAGAAGCCTTGCTTATTGTACTTTTAGAGGTCTCTCTGCCAAGGAGCTATTAAATTTTTTAATTTTTTGGGCCAATGCCCGTTTTGCTTTCTGTTTCTAGATTTTTGGCCACAAATTCAATTATAAGGATTTTTTGCCATAATTCGCATCCTATCCTCAGTCAAATATGTCCATATATCCTAAAATTTGAGTTATTTTCATTTCCTGGCGAATTATAGATGTTAAAAAATTCTTTTCCTCACAAGACTTGAATATTTGGTTATTTTTTTAATACCCGGTAAATTCCGTTAATAGACCTGACATCTTAATTTATCAGGACGTGTCCTAATTTTTTATTCTTATCTAAATTTATTAATTTTTTTGTGCCATGTACTGTTTTTGTATGCATATTTGTAAGCGGTTGTTAAAGCATTTATCCCTCTTATATTAACCTGTAGTAAGATTAACTTTAAAAGTGGCATAGCATACATTCTTTGTTGATTCAAACGTTAATTAGAAACAAATATTGTTTTAAAAAGTTTATTTTACTTTACACAAAGGTACGTAGCAGCAAACTTCGCTTTGGTTAAGAAATACAAATATCTTCCAAACACAAGTTTTAACAGTGTACAATATATGTGTACATATGTATTAACTCAAGAAAAAATCTACGATGGAAAAAATTCGGTGAAGTAATCAGTTGTAAGTACAATCAGCATTTCTTTGTACAGTTACTGTTAGTCAAGTAATTCCTAAATATACCTGCAATTAAAGTACAGGATTAAAAAAAAAAATTGCCTAAAAAAGGAAAGAAATTGTTTTTGTTTTGACACAATAATTGGATATGGGGATACTCGGATCGCACTATGAAATAAACAATAAAAACAAGAAAAATGGTGCTTTCTAAATGCCCCAGAAGATATCATAACAAATTTTGAATTTTTCTTAAGAAATCGAAAATTTAATGAAAAAATTAAAAGACAAAATTTTTTATTCCAAAAAGTCTACAGATTTGTTATTAATAGTTGTTTGAGACAATGCCTAATTTTTGGTCTTAATTGTCAAAAATAATATTAAAGATAAAAAAAATTAAATTTTTGTAAAACGAATGCAAGCTTAAATTCTCTGAACTCCTATGAAATCTGTCGGAATAGCTCGACTATACATCCTTATTTATCGGCACCTGACCTAATTTTAAATAGTCAGAATATTTAAACGAGGTGACACACGTCTCGATCAGATTATAATAATGACTAATGCTTTAAAATAAGTATGTTTTTTTAATATAGTAATTTATGAAATACAAATATGTTACGAGGACATTCGCGAAACATGAGATAGTATCTATTAGTACAGTTATTAGTCAGAGTGTTAACGAACATTTTCACTGAATCAGTAATCAGGTCTTTGTAATTTAGAAAAAATAATGATCCCTTCTGCTCTCGTGCTAAAAGGGGCGCTTATTTTTCATTCTATTGGTAAATATAATAATATAATAATATAATCATATATATAGACATATACATACCTTCAGATTCTGAATAATTGAGTAGAGTGATAAGTTTTAAAAAACAATTTTTAAAAAGAAAAGAAAACAGCAAATTGTTTACCATAAGGCTGGTAGAAATTAGAAGCGGAAATTACGTTTTCGTGAAAAAGTGTGTGAAGATGGGGTAATATTCTTAATTTCCTATCGATCCATCTGTTGTTCAAATACCTTGAAATGCTGCGAAATCTTTTGAAATTCTACTAATTCTCATTTTTAATTGTATTTACTATATATATGCTAATTATATATGAAAAAACCTTACTTTCTTTTCTGTTGATACACAATTGAAGTAGAATCAACTATCATAAATTAAAATAGTTTTATTTTACTCCAGGGTACATAGTAACAGATGTATTTGGCTATCCAATAAAGATATCTCACCAGGGCATGCAGGTTCGTTACAGTAGCTCCCTTCCCAACACATATCTTTACATTTATAGAAACTCCTTCGATTACACCCCAAATGCCCTCCTATTGTACTGCAAAGATAGCATTTTACGCTAAACAACTAAAGGAGTTATTGCAAGTGTACATGTTCGAAAACATAACTTTGAAATACGCAATTTGGAAGAACTTTAAGTGCGCTCCATTGCACCACCAATAACAAGCCTTGCACCACTCTAATAACGGAGTTATCGGCGAAGAAGATTGGGGCTGGTGCGATATTTGTCGAAATTAGCATTTTTAAAATTTCTTTTTAAAAACTTATTGAGTTTCAAATGCGCTTTATAGCTCCTCAAAAAAAAAATTTTGGGCCAATCAACTAAAGAAAATACAAATTGGTGGGGGGAGGGGACTAGGCAACATTGGTTTTAAAATCCCCATTACTAATAATCACATTTAAATTGCAAAGCATATTCCACATCAGAAATTTATTAAATTCTAAACCATATTTTAAGCTTTAAGATATAAAATCGCAAGCCATCTCACCTCATTGGACGCTATAGTTATCAGACTTTGAGCTCAGCGCAATTGAATTTTTTGGTGGAGCGATGTAACCGCATTTAAAATAAGCCAAAGAGTATTGAAAAATAATAAGAAGAACGCGAGATACGTGAAGTGTGTCACCCCCCTCCCCCCTCACCCCCACGCACACATTATTGCACGCTCTCCTTATCAGACTTGCAGTTGAGCGCAAATGATTTTTTTGGTGAAGCGATAAAGCGCATTTGAAGTACTTTGGAATAAGCCAAAGAGTATTAAGACATATTAATTAGGACTCGAGATACGAACAGCGTGTCACCAGCCCCTTATCGGAAGCTTATATATTTTCCGGTGTTCCGTTAGAGTACGAATTTTTTAATTTCTGGTGCTATGGAGCGCACTTGGAGGGGAATATTTTTGGAAGGTAAATGACATTATTAGTTCATAATGGGGATGTTACACGAGCTTTGCACCATCCCGCCACTAACAATTTTTATTTTTGTCAATTAATTGGCCTTAAACATTTTTGTGCAACTAGAGAGCGCATATAAAAGTCAATAGTTTAATGAAAAGAAATTTGAAAAATGTTGATTTTTGACTATAATCTCACCAGCCTACCCAGCTTGCTTCGCCGATAACACCGTTATCATAGTGGTGCTTTGCTTGTTATTAGTGGTGCGATGGAGCGCATTTTAAGTTCTTTAAGGTTACGCACTTAGAAGTTATGTTTTCGAAATTGGGCGAGTTGTGGTGTTATAAGCCCCCTCCCCACCATTTTAACACTATCAATAACTCCTTCAGTTTTCTGACGCAAAATTTTTATTTTGTGGTGCAATAAAGTGCATTTGGTGTGCAATCGAATGGATTTGTATAAATTTAAAAATATGTAAGGGGGGGGGGGCACTGTAACAAACGTTGAGCATGCTGAAAGAATAGGGGCACCACATGATTTCCTGCTGTAAGAAAAAAAATTTGTCTTTTCACTGCTATTATACATTTCCTGTCAAGGCAAATAAGTTTCAAGCTTGTCGGAATTTTAGTTTATAAGAAAGAGTTTAGTTTTTTTAGAGATACCTTTATTTTTATCTTGTATTACATATATATATATATGTATATATTTTTTTTTTTTTTTTTTTTTTTTT
>JAAAKG020119728.1:0-15117 GCA_010014905.2 Druon quercuslanigerum
ATATATATATATATATATATATATATATACAGTTTATATACGTATAAAAAGATCGGGTAGGTGAATTTGAGGTGTTGTGAAGCTTACAAGATGAGAAATTGAAAAATTGGTTTTGTCGAGAATAGGAGCTCGAAAAATCCCTTTTTCAGCGACGCAGTCGAGAATCGTTACATTGGCTGCATTCTTGCTGCTCGAGTGATAATAAAGTACTGTATGCAAGATATAAGTGGTTGGCGCAAATCCAGGTGACGTTTTTGTCAGAGTGACAATAGGATTTTCTTTCCCGAAGGATCTGCAAATACATCGAATCTTCTGGTGTTGGCTGTTAGTACCTACGTTACTGGGTTATCTAGGAATACCACGTTTTGAACACGCTCTAATACACAGGATGCGCTCAAATCGGTTTAAGTTTTAGTTTATGCGATTATGCAAGCTTTCCAGGCAACTAAGCAAGATCCCTCAAAAGCCCAGCTTATGTTTCCTCAACATTTCCTCAAGATCTAATTGACTCTCACATACATGGAGAAACTATTAGTTGTAAAATTTGACATTATAGTATTGATTTTTACAAGAGTTCGATAGCATTCTAGGATATAGTCGAGAAAATTGTATTATGGCCACAGCGATACAAAGAAATACTTTTTCAATATCAATTATAAATATTCTCCAAACTTTATAATTGCAATTTAGAGTTGGAAAGGTATTTTCTATAGCAAATTGAAGTTAGGAAAAAGTTAGGAGAAAATTCGCAAATTAAATAATAAAACCGATATTGAAATAACTAGCAGGTTAAATAAAATAAATTGCAAAATAAGTTAGAAACATTACCATTCTCAATAACTACTTCCAATATACTGTCAATGAACCATCAACTTTATCAGGCTGTTTACTAGGATTACTAGACCCATTCGAGCACGCTTGAAACATGGTATTTTTCAAAATTGAGTTTAATTTGAAAAAAACTCAAAATGAATTTCGAAAATAAAACTTCGAAAATAAAGTTTCGCAAAATTGAAATTGTTCCGTGGGTTCTAATATAAAATCCATCTTATCTAGCGCTGTTCGAGAGTCGTGGAGTCGAAAACGTATACCAATTACGCAAGCCCTACGAAGTTTAACACGTTTTTCCCATAACAAAAAAAGCTTGTTTTTGTAAATTTTATTAAGAATCGTCAGTATGAGGTGAATCGAGTTGAACTCTTAAGTTTTTCTTTAAAATTAGCCATATAATAATAATTTTAAATTACTTTTAAATGTTTTATAGGGTCCTAAGGAAACCCCATAAGTGAAAAATTAGGTTTTGCGAGTTTTTGGCACTAATCATGTTTTTTTATATATATAAATAGAATTCCGAATCTATTACTCTCTATTGATAATTAGATGTTTATATAAATTGCTTAAACAAATTATTACTGTTTATAGCAATCTTATCTTAGAACAGAGTTCAGAAGTTGTGAATTTTTCCGAATTTTCAGCTTGTTTTTAACTTTTCAGTGAAAGCAAGGCATACAGCAACTAAATTTAACAGAAATAATCTGGCCATTTCGAAAAATTAGGGCAGTTGGAAATGGGAATGCAGTCGAAAATTCGAGACAAATAATCAAACTTATAAACAATATTTGACTGCTCCTCCCGAAATTCAGGACGACAAGACACTACGTTATTTATAATAATATTCTCTTAGAAAAATGCTAAACGATTGCAATTTTTTATAGCATTTTCAGCTTTTTATCGTGTTTTCACATTCATTTCAATTTAACAAGCAAACATAATTGTTTAAACAGATTATTATTCATATCTGTATTCTTGTGTAGTCAATTTGGTCCACTTTCCGCTCACAGCAAGTTTATAATTAATGAATCTCTATGATGACAGTAAACAATTTTTGCGTGTAATAGATCATTTACATGCATGGGAAGTCTCACCTTGTATTCAATCTGACGACTTATATTTCTGTTTCTTAAACTCAAGTTTTATTTTTAATTTATAAACATTTTGTCAAATGTGTTACTTCAATAAACTTAAACCATAAGATCATTGCTCCCTTCTTTAGACAGAAAAAAGTCGTTATCCAATTTCATTTAAGAATATCTAATTTTAATTCTTTGGAAATGTTCAAAAATTGGAATATTCCATAACTGTAATATTGAAAATATATAGCCGTCAAATATAGTCGTGAAAATCCAATGCGCGATGCGAATGCCCTCGGACGGTCCTAACATCTGACTGTGTTTCAGTGTTTCAGAGATAAATTTCTTTAAAAAAGTTGATTTTTCAAGTTAAAGTCGATTTTTTCGAACAAATTTTACTTTTCATTTTTAAAAAATGATTTTTTAACCAAGTTTTCAAATTTACTACTAAGAGAGCTGCATTTTCAACAAAAATTTAGAATAAATCAAAATTTGGCAAAATTCAGAGAAAATTAATTTGTTTATTTAAATTTAAATGGAAATTATTTCCATGTATGCCATTTTTCAAATGTGCTTGTAAGTCTCAACTATGTCAGAAAAAACAATTGACTGTGTATTTAAAACACGCAATAAAATTTAAAAGTAGAGAAGAACAGTATAATAAATTGGTGGAGGAAGTTGTACTTCACCTTAATTTAATCAAATCTCCTTCAGCCAATAGAACCCTGAAGTCTTAACCACAAATCCGAGTATCAAAATAATGAATAGGCTGTCTGACTAACGCAAACCGTAACTACTGCACATCCATTTGCGTCACGTACCCTACACGAAATGCTACGCTGACACAGGTAATTCATTATCGCAGAAGCCAGAATAACGATCAACAGTACGTGATAACAAATCGATGTCCTGAAAGCACGCAATATTAAGGAATATTATGCATTGTTACTGCAACATTGCAATTTCCAATTACCATTATACATCAAACGAAAAGTATATACATGGTCCCATTTTATTATATAATCACAAATATCTTCTAAAATACTTTATCTACGTCAAAAACGATCTGTGGAAAAATGGTTTTTGTGACCTTGGACAGGTAAAAAATTAAGGTCAAATGTCTGAGAAACGACCAGATGCCCTTTTTCTGCATTGTCTTGGACATGAAGGTCATTATGGTCAATGTGATGTGCACCTTAACATTTCACCGACTTTTGTGAAGCATCTTGAACATTTTTTTACCCCGAAAAACCAAGAAAATTCAGAAAAAGGGCATCTGGACGTTTCTCAGACATTTTAACTGAATTTTTTATCTTTGCAAGGTCATGAAAACCATTTTTCCACAGTTTATTTTTGACATGAAATTTTCCGCTCTATTCAAATCCACAGTCAAAAATAGGGGTTCTTATTTAAGAAAAGGGTCTTACCACGACTTGACCTTGAAAATTGACCTCAAGGTCAAAATTGGCGGTACAGTCAAATTTCCCCGTCGGTCCTGGTCGACCTTTGATCGAACCATTTCTTTGTAGATGAAATATTTTAGAAGATATTTGGGATTATAGATTACCTTATCACCTGAAAGGGTAATATTAAATGGAATCAATTTTATTCTATCTTTATTGAATTTATATATAACTTGAAACAGATGAAAATGCAGTATTTATTTATTCTGTACAGGCGACTTATTGCAAAGTGCTACTAGCTGTGCTTTCCGTTAATGATTGATCGTTTAATTTAAGTGGGAAAACAAAATACGCGTAATTAGGTAAATGTAATTAAGCAGGTATACATTTACGGAGGTCGGTAATTTGTAATTAAAATATTTTATGTTCAACGTCGAATATGAGTAATCTCTTGTCAGTTAACACATTATTATTAATGCACACAAGCCCACCATGTAACAATTTTCAATAGGGATAAATTCGCTATATGGTCCTACATGTCGAAAGGTACACAATATCACATCGATTTTCTGATTATCAAGTGCAATTTTCATCTCAGACTACTATTAATTATGATCATCTTCTAAGCATAAAATGTAATCCACTAATTATTGTTAATTGAGTTAAAATTTATATTTGTTTCAAATTATTTGAGATTTAGTACATTTAGGGAGTGTCTAAACGTACCGAAAAAATACGAATATTCGTACCTAAATTTTGGTTCACTTAGTCACAGAAAATTTAAAGAAACTACCTTAAAATTTTTCCAGATTTAGAAACACTCGAAGCCAGACATCTGAATATTAAAGATATGAAAAATGTAAACCTTATCATACCTTCCGAACTTCTAAACATTGAATTGTTAAACATTTTAAATTCAGATCATTTAAATTCAAATTCATAATGAATAAAAGGTAGAACTCTAAACGTCAAACCATGTTCTCTAAATCTAAACTAATGAAATTTGAGAAGCACTTAGTCAATCTCAGTTGTCAGAAAATACTGCTTAAAACATTTTAATTGGAAGTTGCATCGATGAACGAAGTTTCAGTTCAACAGATTTTTAATTTGATATACTGCATATCATATAATATGTATAATACATCAAATTAAAAATCTGTTGAATTGAAACATCGTTTCAGTTAGGTTGGCTAGTCCTGGACGACTAGCTCTTTTCCAACTCCCCCAAATTTCCGGGACATCTAAACGCAGTATTTCAAAATAGAAAATAATTTATAATTTCCCCAGGAACCTTTAGAAAAGTTGTTTATTTTCTTGAAAACTTTCAACACTTTTAAAAAGGTTAGAAATTTTTGTTCGAAAGTCTTCAAGAACTTACATTTTGTTTAAAATTTTTTTAAATATTTTCAAATTTTTAATTATTTTTTAATCTTTTCAAAATTTTTAGGCCTTTTAAATATCCTCAAATGATTCTAATTTTTCCTAAAATTAAAAAAAATCGAATATTATAAACTTTCCAAATATCTTTTAAAATAATGGTATTTTCCCAATTTTTTGAAAATTCTGCATATTTAGAAAAATTGCCTTAAAATCTTTCAGATTCTTTTTTGAAATTTTTGGAAATCTTTTGAAATATTCTCTTACATTTAATTTTGCACAACAAAAAATCATTTAAAATTTTCCGAGAAATCTCAATAAAAATTTTTTATTTGCTTTAAACCTTTCTAAATTGATATTTCCCAAAACTTTAAATGTCATTCCCGGCTCGAATTTGTATTCTCGGTTAATTCCCGGCGAGTTTCTAGTCGAAAGTTTTAATTTGAGTATAAAAATATTTGCTTCGATTTTCAGCTCCTTGAATTCAGCAATAAAGATTCAATAAATTTTATATTCATCCTTGGAGTGAAGCAAACAAAAGTTCGAACAGTGGCCCGAACTTGGTTCCCGAGGGTTAAACAAACTAGAGAGTCTCTTGCGGCTGCAATTCTGTAAACAAATTTTCATAACTGGAGAAAGCACTTGCTCCTGTTATTTCTAAGTTTTCTACACGACTGAAAAGTTTTATGGTAATCGACTTGCGAGCGGAAATGCTCTACATTGTAATCTCTAGAGGCTCTTGTTGCACATATACTATGCTTTCGTTATAACGTATATTATAGAGCAGTTTTTCCCTTTCTCTAATAGTGACGTAAAAAATTAAAAGTCAGCATACTTCGGGCCTTAAAAATACAACACCATTTGGCAAAAAAGTCTTCTGACGTCCATAGAATGTACACTGGACGTTTTTTAGCCTGTCCTATATATCTTTCACTCTGCCTTATTTCTTTACATAAAACATATTACCTACATGTTTTATACTTTTACAGAAGGACGCAAAACATACAAGTTTAAATATTTGGAAGTACATTTAAAAAAAGTCAAATTGTGCAACAAAATTGCACAAGAAGGCTTAAAAAGAAGCATGCTAAAAAATAGCATATTATGTATCGAGGGCGTAAAGAAGGCAATTTTGACGAGTGTGAACTTACCGCCCGAGCGAAGCCTTTTGATACACGCGATACTTTTTGCCCTACCTTACTTGAAACAGGCACGTGTAGCAGATAAAGGATTGACAATTTTTAACTATTAGTGAACAGGCGTAAAGTTTTATTTATCGGGCGTAAGGTTTTATGTTAGCCCAGAGGCGGAGTGCGCATGTCTTTAATATGTGGTCAAACAAATATTTGTTTGATTCAAATAAATTTTTTGCTGGTCCTTATTTGTTCAGTTGAAATAATTTTTGGTTATTTGAAATAAATCTCTTGTTTAAATTAGGTGAAGTAAATCTTTTTTTACACCTAACCTCAAAATTTAGCATTCTTCATAAAAATAACGTATAAGCTCGATAATATTTTTATTCTCAATCATAATTATCATTGTATATTTTAAAGCAGAAACACTTATTTAATTCGAATCCTCCATACTGGTTAATTTTTAACTCTTTATAAATGAACCATAGTTAGAAATTTAAATGTAATATATACTGCTTAAATATATATAATTAAAATTTTGCCATAAGGACAACCGCAGGATTTCGCCGGGATCGGGTGCTAATCTGAAAAATTGCACCCGACTCCAGCAAAAGCGCGATAAAAATTCAGACCTAACCACATCTCACAACTGTGAAATAGGTGGTTACAGTCTATGACAGAATCAATACGACGATCCGGCAAAAGTCTTGTGCACCCTGAGGACACAGAGCGACCCAAGGAGCACCGCCTTCTGCATTTTTCCCGCAAGTATTTTAGCATATTGTTCACACGCAGGAATGATTTTCAGGCTATTAACCAGTGAAAGCTTGACACCTCCAAGAGCGCCGATGATAAGGACGATTAATTTAATAGAATATTCCGGGTTGCAATCGTCGCAACTTCTTTACAATGTCTCTATATATCTCTTTCTTTTCATTCTCCTTGGCTATGATGTTTTTATCAGCTGGTGCCAAAAATTCGATAACGAACATGGTTCGCTTCTCGAAGTCAAGGATAACTACGTCAGGCATAGAGTGTGCAACAGAAACAATTGTTGAGAATATTAAGTTCGACTATATGCGGCACTTCTCATTCTCGACTTCTCATTCTCCAAATGAATTGAGTACTACCGGGACGGCAAGCATGCTCGTTGCAGATACCTTGTTCCTCGCCGACAGTTCGGAAGACCAACTCTGTCGGATGAGCCGTTTATAGCTGCTTCGGAGAGTATCCTTTATAGATGTCACATCCTGAATACGGCTCTGTGGCACGCCCAGGTACGTGTAAAATTCTCCAGCGCGAAGGTGTCGTATAGCGTTTCTATGGATGAGCTCAGGGTCATCAGAGATGCCATTAAGTTTTTCAAGCTTTAAATAAAGCTTGGCACATTTTTGTAACCCAAATTCCATTCCTATCTCCTTAGTATATCGTTCGACACACATGTAGTGTGACTTAACTACATGTAGTTGCTCTTTATTTTTAGCATAGATCGTAAGATCATCCATGTAAAATACATGGGTCACCTTGTGCTTTCAATAGAGATAGTGGCAATAATGTGAGACAAAAGAGGAGTGGGTTCATGGAGTCGCCCTGAAAGACACCTCTTTGAAAAGTGATCTTGTTAGTTGTCACAAGATTTTTTCTAGATGAGATAGTAAATCTGGTTTTCCAAAGTGGCATCAATCTCTTTATGCACCGCACGTTTTGCGGATGGACCTTTAAGCTTTCCAAAAGACAGATGACAAGTTTATGGAAGGTCGAATCGAAAGCTTTCCCGTAATAAATCTAGGCCATCGATAGGTAACGCTGGTAGAATGCTGCATCTTTGCAGACGCATCAATCGATAAGCAGGTTCTCCCGACATCTTGCTACGCCTTTCTTTGAGCCGCGTTGTTCATACATTTCTTGCCACACAGGACCGATTGCCCGAACAATCCTATCATTTAGGATAGCTGTGAATATCTTATTCAGTGTGTTCAGACAAGTGATTGGCCTGTAACTCTTTGGGTCAGCTAAGTTGCCCATTTTCGGCAGAAGTACTGTGCGCCCTTCCACCAACCACTCCAGAATTGGGTCTTCCGACTTCAAATATGAGGTGAAAATATGGACCAGATAGTGGTGGGTTGAAGGAAACATCCTCCACCACATGGTCTTGATACCATCTGGTCTTAGAGAGGAATAATTTTTAATACCTCTCAATACTTTTTTCACCTCCTCGGTAGTGATGGTTGGGCATTCTTCCTCAGGTATTGTTATGAGGGCATCACACAGCTTCTTGAAGCTATTTATGTTCTCTGAGTTTTCGTCAAGTCTATGTTGCACTTCGTAGACTTTTCTCCAAAATACTTCGACCTCCTCTGGTTTGGGCGGGTGGTCGACAGCAACTGGAGGGTCTTGGAACAGTCCAGATGGGTCAGAGAGAAACTGTTGGTTTTCTCTGACCCACCTCTCTCTCCGCTCTAGACTTCTCTTAGCGCCAGATAGTATCCTTATTCTCTCAACAATATGCTGCCTGATGGTCAGCAGCTTCAACTTGTTAAGTGTGTGATAACGTATCCGGAGTTCACGCGCGAAGTTTCAAACCTTGGCGGTAAAATTACTGCCAGATGTTATATAGGTAATCAAACACTGCATGCGGGACGCGTACTATCTTGCCCAGTCTATTTTTATGGCGAGTTGATGCATTCTTCTTTTGGTCTTATGATCAACCGTTGCTTTTGCTTTACGGTTCGCATCGGCCAAAGCTCTCGCTGCATTAAACACACAACAATTGATAGTCTAGAGGTCGGATTCTTTGGAAAATTGTCCACGAAGCTCTTCATCCATTCTGGCCAGATCTTTTGGGCTGAAGAGAAACCTGGGAGTTGATGTTTCTCGGGGTCATAACGCATCGCTCGTCCTCTATCGAAAGCCTGCCCACGGTTGGTCTTGTCACCTCTCTTTCTCTGCTGCCGGCTTGTTCTGGCTCTGGTAAAGTCGGCGTTTCCCTTACATGGCCCCTTTTTTGAGTACTGCGGAAGGGTTTCGCAGGCGTTGACATGAAAAGTGTGATAGCTCTGGGTGTTTCTCGCATCACAGAGCATGCAGTCGTGCGATGTAATTCTCTCGTTCAGGGGTTACACTCGCATCATAGCATTCTAGCAATTCGTGATTTTTTCACTCCATCCATCTAAAAGCCCCAAGATTCCGCCGGCCCATTGCATTGATTCCATCTTCATTGGCTCCCCTAGCTCAAGAGTGGTCGGCATTGTTAGCTGACCCATTGTCGGGAGCCCTGCGAGTTCTATTGCTTTGAACCGCACTTACTACAACTATGTTTGGTGTTATCATTGTTGTTCCCACAATATGATAGGGAAAAGGGTTCGTCGATCCTTGTAGAGCCCCGGATGCAAGGATAAGGCTGCATACTCTGAGAGGTCGCCCGGTATTTCAGAGCCACCGTTCTAGACACCGCGCCCAGGTACCATTCAGCTTCCGGCACGGGTTTCACACCTCCGCTTGAGGGTTAATTCCTGCGGGACCACCCCTAAACAATTGTCCGCGACTGCCTATTAATTTTTTGTAATAGCTTCTTCAAAAACTTCAACTTCTTCAGTGCAGAAAAGTTATCAGGAAAAAACTGTTTGACGGAAACAGATGGAAAATTCTTTATCAGAAATTGATAGGGTTACCAGGAGTCTTGGGTTTCCACGGCTTGTCGTAGTTGTTACCCAGTTTTCCCTGGTGTCCAGGTTTTCTCTTGAAAACTATGGAAATGTCCTGGTTTTTACAGAATCAGATTTCTTCTAGAAATCTTATGATTTTGAACACCAATAGCGAATTGAACAACAATCGCGAGAGCATTTTTGCTTTGATACTATCCGAATGAAGCTTTTAAACGCAACAGGCGGTAATGTAGAGAAACTCAGAAAGTTATTTATCTTGTAAATCTCGTAATTTTAGTGTTATTCTGAGCGTTCTGTCTGTTCTGTGTTCTGTTTAATAAAGTTCGAGATTGTAAATGATGATAATAATACGGTAGGTACCAAGATTACGTTTTATTCCTTTGAAACAGACTATAAGGTGAAATCCATGATTAAAAACTACAAATTTAATAAATTGTAGTGATAAAGGTTATAAGTGTATTTTCTATTCCTAATTATGATTTCTTATTAAAATATAATTTAAAGGATTCTCTTTACTTAACCGCTCAATTTCATGTTTTATGCCTTTGAAAGAGACCAGCATGTAAATGCAATTCAAGCACTATGTTTTAAATGTTTACGAAATAAAGATCATCTGGTTATGTACCATATGTGGGCGTCCGCATAAAAAGTACCTTTATGGTTGTGGTTGCGAATTCTCTTTTGTTAGAGCACCTTCGCCTTTTATGAGTTTGTCCATAAAATTGTATATAATTTCCATAAATATATATTATTACAATTCATAACATACATTCTTATTAAAGCAGGCGCAGTCTCATTGTCTCTTTAAAAAAAATGCACATTATTTTTTAAAAACTTTTATTATTAAACATTTTATACAGCAGCGTAGCTAATTTTTTTAAATTCTAAATTATATCCCAAACCTCAGTAACTCAGACTTTGTTAATTAAATTGTCTACTGCATCGTGTTCTACATTGCAGTTGTGCTGCCCTATTGATTGATCTCCTAATAATTGATGTATATATAACCAGTGGGCACGAATGTCCAAAGACGTTTTTAGAACGTCCTAAAAACGTCATAAGCCGGCCATAATTTTGTAGGGAATTCAAAACCCAATCTTTTTCTTCTCTTAACTGTTTTTATATCGTGCGTTGTTTGGCTTAAAATGTTCATTTTCATGTGTTTTTTGGAATTTTGTAAATGCTATAACTCTGGTGATTTTTCGTTTTGTAAAAAAAGTGATTGGGATAAATTGTTCGTTTTTTTAAATACTATGAATATCCTTACAGAGAATTTTTAAATTTTTAAAAAAATGGTCTTAAAAATATTCAAAATGACACTAAAAGAGTGTACCAAAGGCCAATATAATAAATTATTTTTTTAAAAGTTATCGTGGAAACAGACAGACATACATGCAGGCAAATTCGTAAAAACCTGAATTTCAGATTCAGGGGGTTTCGAAACGTAGACATTTGTCAAAAACTGTGTATGGGGGGGGGGGGGCAAATGTTCCACAAATCTAATACTTTCTCTGATGAGAACGTAAAAAAGAATTAATTTGCACTGAATAATTTTTTGATAGTTCGGTTTTTGGTTTACTTTATAAAAAATTGCATTAAAAACATTAACAAATTAAATTTCTTGAAACCCCCACACAAAACGAAAAAGAAATTAAGATAAAAAAGTTGTGATGAGAATGTGGCAACGCAGTGGACAGATTTCTTTTTACTGTAAATTATGTTTTTCATGATTAAAGCGAAAAGTACGCAACCAATCAGAAAGTGATAGACAAAAAATTAGTGGATCTTTTTCAAATTTACAATTTTTGTTTACACATGTTTTACCTTTTTTGCATAGTTTGACTAAAAAAATGTAATTTTTGAATTTTAAATTATTTTTTATGCTGTCAAAATTTGAATTTTCAATTTTTCACGAAAATTCAAAAAGTTTTTATAATGCTCTTGTACGGCATTCAAAAAGTAATATTTTTCTTTTCTTAACTTTTTTTCATATCGTGCGTTATTTGGCTTAAAATTTTCATTTTTGAGTGTTTTTTGGAATATTGCAAATGCTATATCTTTGGTAATTTTTGTTTTTATGAAAAAGTCATTAGATAATTTGTTCGAATTTTAGAATACCATGAATATACGTACAGAGAATTTTTGGATTTTGAAAAAAATGGTCTCAAAAATATTTCAAATTCGCTCAGTTTTTGAATTTTTATCCAAAATAGCGGGCTAACGAACTTCACCTTCATTTTAAGATACTAAAAGAGTATACCAAAGGAAAATCCAATCTGTCAATTCTTTCGAAAGTTATCTTGCTCATAGACAAACATGCAGACATACAGACAGATAGACACATTCATAAAAACCTGTTTTTCGGATTCAAGGGGTCTCAAAACGTGGACATTTGAAAAAAAACGAGGGCGTCAAATTTTACATAAATAAAATATAAACAAATAAAAATAAATAAAACAAATACCTAAATCTAATACGGTAAATCGCACCTTTGGTTACGTCTCACGTCACCGTAAGATGGGTGGTCACAGGACATGAAGCGACCCAATGATTACCGCTTCCTCCAAGCATCTCGCAATTGCCTTGGCATATTATTAGCACGAAGATATGGCTTTAAGCTTACGAACCAGTGATAGTTTTGCACCCCTAAGAGCAACGATCACAAGAACAATTACTTTAACAGAAAATGTTGGGTAGAGTCGATGCAGTTCACTGTTAAGGTCTTGATACCTCTCGTCACTTTCCTTCTCTTTGGCAGTGATGTTGCAGTCAGTTGAAGCTGAAAATTCGATCACGAATATAGTTCGTTTCTCGAAGTCCTGGAGAATGATGTCAGGTCTCGAGTGTTCAATGGAGACTGCTATTTGAAAATCGTGGTTCTAGAAAATTTGGCACTTCTCGTTTTGGACAATTGACTCTTAGCATCTTAAAGCCGCATTATGTCTGTAGAGGTATGTCGTTCCCGCATGAGTGGTACCCATTTTGGTACTCATTTTTTGCTTGTAGTTTTTTTGCGACCACGGGTGAACGATAGGATAAACGATAGGAAAAACGAAGAGTAAGATAACAACTGAAAATGACGTGCCCTAATTGGCCATAATTTATAATAATATCGTGAATACGTCATACAGGTCGCACGAGTCACACGCATTAAATGTGGGTATGAATTGAACTTTTTGGTATACGAATTCAAATTTTTTAAATACCTTCGATTGCTTTAAATGACTTCCTATCCAAAAATTTGTCAAGGTGCCTAATCAATGGTTCCAGAACGCGGGTATCTCTGGCATGGACAGCAGTGATCCCTTTGTATTTTTAAATTGACATACGGCGTTACTGTCAATTATCCGACTCCTGCTTTACTGGCATTTTTTCCGATCATACCAGTTCCACACGAGAGGAGATATCTATCTAAAAGTTTGTAATATTCATACCAACTGTACTGCTTATCTCGTTCGTGTATCGTTTATGTATGTACGCTGCATTCTTACCTTCGATAAAAATGTATCATTACGAAAAAGATATTTGTTTTCGTTTTTTTAACATTTTTAATGGTTTTAAAAGACTCAATTTACGTGTGCACGTATTATTATGAAATATGGCCAATTAGGACACGTCATTTTCGACTGTCATCTTTACTTGTCGTTTTTCCTATATTTTTCCTGTGGTCGCGTAAAAACTACAAACAAAATATGACCAAAGAACGATGAGACGCTTGTCATTTTATTCTATCATATATTCTCGTAATGGTACCGGATAGTATGTGTTCTAAGTACTCAGCGTGAGCATACTACGCTCTGCACTGGGAACTTCTTGACATAAAATGCGGGCACGGTATACTAAGGTGAAAAATGGGAAATATCCTGACATGGAAAAATGAAACCCTCTGTACCTGATTTAAGCTCTGATGACCTGGGAAAAGCAAAAGTTTTATCCTTCAACAAGGACTGGTTTTCTACATTTCTGTGAAAGTTTTCTTCCATTTTTTAGTCGAGTAGTTGCGGGCAGAATTTCTCAACCTCTGCTGTTCTTACTTCGGCTTTTGGGTGTGAAGCATCTAGATGAAGTAACAGACGCTTCTCATTTCTGATTTTAAATTAAGGCCAAGGACCTCGGTGGCCTGCTCCGCGCCTTTGTGAAGGAACGCTCCTTTGCCAATCATCTCGTATTTTCTGACCATTTTTAGGAGAAGCTCTCTGTTATTTGCAACTATGTAAGCTGTAATTCGAATAACCCGGTTATGAAGACATTGGACATTCAGAAGTCTACGTCCGCCTTGACGGAGTGAAATCGATAATCGCAGAACGGACGAATTGATATGCAAGGTCTTATGCATATGCATGATTTTGCTTGTGGCGATATCAAGGGCCGTAAGCTCGTTCTTCATCCGTTAAAACACTCCAAACGAGTAGAATAGACCCGGGATGACTAGCATGTTGACGCAGATTAGAAACCCAAATCTATCAAAGAAAATGCTTGTATCTACTTCGGAGAGCAGTTGTCGCAGATTAGAAATCCAAATCTATCAAAGAAAATGCTTGTATCTACTTCGGAGAGCTCTTTCACTGATGTTACGTCCTGAAGGCGTCTTTGGGACACGCCCAGGTATGTATAGGTGTCTCCAGTGGCAAGATGTGGCAAGATGTGGCAAGATGTGGCAAGATGTGGCAAGATGTGGCAAGACTTAAATCCACAAGCTCAAGGCCTTTGGAAACGCCAATTATCTTTTCTTTCTTTATATGTATTTTGGTACACTTTTCCAATCCGAAGTCCATAACAATCTCTCTTTTGCTAGAAGCATAGATCTTCGGGTCATCCATATAAAATACACGAGTTACATTATGCTCGCGATTATTACTGTCGCTGCAGAGGTATTCATAAAAACTTCGCAGTGCGAAAGATAGAGGCAGAAATGTGATGCAAAAAAGCAGAGGGCTCCTGGTCTCGCCCTCAAAGACGCCCCCCTGGAAGGTAACATTCGTTGTCATGCGATACTTTCCAGGTGAAATAGTAAATCTAGTTTTCCAAAGGGGCATCAATCTCTCTATGCATCTCACTATGTGTAAATGAACTTTCAAGCTTTCCAACAGATAGGTGATAAGTTCGTAAGAGGTTGAATCGAAAGCTTATATGTGTATAATAAACATATGTTTTTTAAAAATTATTTTTCGAATGAAGATAAGAATTTTAATGATTATTATTTAATAGGTCCTTTTTCAAATGTAAAGCTGCTGTGATGCCATAACAATTTTTTACTTAATGAATGAGATGCTTAATTTTAGATATACAGAAGAAAATTGACAACGTACGTAATATTAGCTCTTATTGAATCATGAGATTTAGAATTTACTTATTTTATATTATTTTCAAAACGTAAATGCTCATTGAAAAGTAATTCTTTTAGATAGAATATTTTTAGAGGCCTAATACCAGTGTTTGATGTTACGACAGAGGTCTCTGCCTATTAGATTGTCGATAAGTAGAGAAAATACTATATCGTAATAAAATTTTTATAACGCGAAATTAATTAAAAACGCGAAAGAAATAAGTTTTAAAAAATTCACTGCGGGCTGGGTTTGAACCAACAACCTCCTCATTACATGTGAGGTGCGCTACCAATTGCGCCACC
>JAAAKG020119739.1:0-15116 GCA_010014905.2 Druon quercuslanigerum
ACAAAATTTTTTTAGGTTGACCTCCATTTTTTTATTGGGGGGGGGTGTTGATTCACCCCCCCCGCCCACACAAACTACATAACGGGGGGGGGGGGGGGGGGGGGGGGGGGGGGGGGGGGGCTAGAGAGTCGTCTTGGGTTCATGTTTTTATACTGAGAAGTTTACCAGCTTTCAGCAGCATTCTATTAGATGTAAGCTCATGCACTCCCATCTGTTAAATTATGGATATATATTAAAAAAATTCTAAGAAATTGGAAATGTTGTCAAATTTAAAAAGTTTTTATGAAATTTGCAGGTAAGAAATTCTTGAAAATAAATGTGATAAAATACATAATAGAAAGAGAATACTTCCCCCCCCCCCCATCTTCCACCCAAAACGAGCAAGATATTTTAATCTTCAATGATATTTCGAATACTTTAAATGTAACCTATAGTTAAATAAATTTCAATTTAATTTTATAATTTCTTGAATTTTCTAGTGTTCCTTTTTTTATGTGTCTAACACATCGGCCAGTTAAAACTTCTACGAACTTACTTGAAGTAATAGAAATAATTTTTTTTTAATCCGTTAAGAAACATTTTAAAAACTTCAAAAACTTGATAATTCTTTCATACACAAATATTTTCCGTGTAATTTTATACCAGCATGCAGTTATTGCTCCTTATCAATCTATTTTTGGTTTGTTGGTAATTTTTGTTCAGTAAATCTAGATTTTTACTGGTATACAGAACAGAAATACAGTCAAGCCTGGATTTCATGATCCTCCATTTAATGTTTTCGAGAATTGACGCCGTGCTGTGGGGGTTGGTAAAAGGCTCTGCGGGAGGATGTGCGGTGCTCACGCAAGCATCATAAAACAGAGCGACAAAACAGGAACGAGAAAAAACAGCAGAAAAAACATTTCCGTGACTCTGGATTTAATGTTACGATCAGTCCCAAAATTTTCATTAAATGAAGGTTTGACTACACTTGTTGTGTAATACAAAAATGTGTTTGCACAGTTCCTAACCATGTTTTATATTAAGTATAACACCTTCGCTGGTTAAAATACAATTGTTTCTTGGTTATAGAAGTGATGCATCAGTTATTTTATTACTTATAATTTTTTGCTATAATTAGCTATAATTTTCTTTTTATTCGTACTGCCCCATCGCGTTATTAAACCTAGTACTAGGAGATACACTGTTAAAAAATTTCTTTTGGAAACTTCCACTACATGTATTGAAATTTTATTTCCTAAACGTAAGGTAACTCTAAAATACATAATGTTGTAGTAACCAAATACTAGCATTATTATAGTACCTTACATGTACTGGGATCTTACAATACAAGTCCAGTAGCAATTAGGACTTCTGTCTCATGTTTGCGGTTAGATATCTTGACACCTGTTGAAACAAAAAATATATAAAAAAAATAAAAATCATTCTCAGTACACTTGTTCCTAGCAAAAAAAAATAAAATAAATTGGCTGACAAAGTCAAAACTTTTGTTAAATTACATAAATTCCGTGAATTACTTTAATTTAATGAATCTCGTGAATTCCAATAATTCTATCAATTCCGGGCGTTACATGAATTCCGTCGATTTCTTGAATTCCTTCTGTTGAGTCTCTACGAAAATGTTTAGATCTCGAGTTCGCTATTTTGCTTGAAAGTTGTATTTTTGAGAATTATCCTTTTTCATAAGCAAGCTCCATTTATTATCTCATAATTTAAATAATGGTCAGGTAGAGGTTGCCGCTTTCAGAAGTTTCTTACATGTTCCAAATCTTCGTTTATGATTTCGAGAATCAGATGTCTAATTTATTGAGGGTATTGTCCAGTTCGTCGCCTCTCGGCAATTTTCCTTGCTGCCCGAGTTAGACCCTTGCAAATCGTCCACCCCGAAGCATGTTTCTTCCTCAGAATTTTAAAGGGTTTCGATTTGTGTATCTAAGTCATCAACTGCGTCACTAGCACGCCCACTTTAATTTTGTCCTCTTCGATCGCACCTTGAAGACCGATTTCTGTACTTGAAATCGTCAATCGACAACGAGAGTTACCTTAACGAACTCCCTCTTTTTCTTTAATCGGCAAACCACCAAATAATTGCTCGTAAACCACTAACTGTATTCCTTGGTAGAGATTCAGATATCTCTCGAACTTGGGGTACGACATAATGAGTACGTAGGGTACGAAAAACCGACTAGGTGGGGTACGAAAAGTCAGATGTTACTGTTTTGAAATTTTGTCATTTGATGTCAAGCATGCCATGGTCTTAGAAAAGTTGAAGGTATCTCGATAGCACTTTGTGAAACTAGGTTTCTTGTTATGAGCATTATTAAAATAACTAGGGGTGGGATTCCGATGTACAAAAATGTCAAACAAATCCTGATGCAGAACGATTACACAATCAAACAAATTGATAAGGCAATAAGAAAATACACCCAAGAAAACAATTCAAAACAACCTAATCAAGAAAGGGAGAGAAAAACGACCACCGTCCTACCTTACATCCAAGGTGTCACAGAACAAATAGGAAAAATTCTAAACAAACACAACTTCCAAACCATATATAAATCACCTGCGAAAATAGGACAACTTCTAAAAAACTCTAGAGACAAAAAGGCACCTCTTACATTAGCGATCTAGGAGAATATAAAATCCCTTGTTCTTGTAACAAAGTCTATATTAGAGAAAACGGAAGAGCGGTGAGCCAACGTATAAACGAATGTGAGAGTAAAGTCAGGCTAAAACATTTCACGCAATCAGCACTAGGACATAAAATTTTATTTGGTAGAAAAACCGTCATCACAAAAACACAATATTTTTACAAAAAAACATTGAGAATCAATCGAAATCTTAAAGCACGCTAAAAACATCAATAGAGACGATGGTTATAATAACAATCCGATTTGGCTTTCAGGGCCGATCAGGTGCATCTTGTCTCCATGGTGGGACGCTGAGGCCAATCACAGGCATCTTAGAGAGTATACATAAGAACCACATAACCCGATACCTCAGTTTTAGGTTAGCCCTGAATCATAAGGAAACATCGTGAATACATTAAATCTATTATTTCTAGATTAATGTCTCGCAATAGAACATTTGATCAGATATTTTTTATTTTGATCAAATTGAATTTGTACGTTTTCCTAATATATAAATTTTTGTTAATTCAGGCCTCGCGAACAATAAAGGCTACCTGACGGCCGTAACCGCACTAGTGATTCTGTGTATTTATAAATTGATGCATGCCCGTACATAACCTAAAAATATACAGAAAAAACTACTGCGTCCAAGAAATATCCAATCCAATCAGATTGCTGTGCAAGAGAGATAGCCTATTCTGCTAAATCATAGTCTGCCTCTCTCATTTTGCCACCAAGTCTGTCGTTGCTTGGCTCCCTTCATGTATACATGCTCCGAGCCGATCTTTAGCACACCCTCAGTCCCCACTCTTTACCCAAGTATAAATAACAGTGTGCGCGCGCACCTCCCAGTTCGGAATTAGTTGTCTACTCGTGTTGCTTACTCCCTTGACTCAAAAGAGGTTATAAACATAAAAATTCCACTTCTAGCAGATTTTAATCATAAATTTCGTCCTATTTGATTAAGGAGTTTTAATTTTTACATTATCATCTAGAGAAGGTATTAAATTTGTGTAAAATTTAAGCTCCACGTTTTTGGTCAAATATCCACGTTTTATGACCCCCTGAACCCGAAAAACAGATTTTTACGAATGTGTCTGGCTGTCTGTATGTCTTTATCTCTAGCTGTAAGCACGATAACATTCGAAAAAATCAACAGATTGGACTAGCCTTTGGTATACCCTTTTAGCGTCTCAAATTGAAGGTCAAGTTCGCAGATTTTTTCTTCTTGTATGATGTCGAAATCGTGACACTCCTAATCAGTTTTTAATTATTGATAAAAATGAATAGAACATCTAGCCTAAAATTCAAAATTATTCTTTTATTCTATCACTAAAAATTAAATATTTGATCTAACAATTAATACCATTGAGCTGCTTTTTAAATTTCAAGAGAAGACTTTAATTTTCAACTTAAAGCGATAAATTTCAAACAACAAAGGTGATAGCTGATGTTTTCAGCAAAAAATATTTTTTAATTTAAATCAAACATAGTTAAATTTAAATAAAAATGCTCAATTTTCGATAACATACTTGAGTCCTTATTTGAAATAGATATGTTTTCAATCCAAATAGTTGCATTTTACAAAAAAAAAAAAGAAAAAACGTTTACTATCAAATACGATTTTTTTTAAAACATAGATTTAAAAAAAAGAGTAAAATTTTTAACCAAGAAAATTAATTTTTTATCAAAAAGACAATTTTTTAACAGAACACATGAATTTTTAACTAAAAAAGACAAATTTTCAACAAAATATAAAAAAAAATTTTACTATCGCCTATTTATTTTTGCCTATAGGGGTATTTAGATTTAAAATTATTGACCATATTTATTTAAATCGAACCTACAGCAAATAATGATTAGGAAGTGTTCATTTGTCTTAAAAATAATAAAATTATGTGTTTTAAAGAATAATATTTACTAAAGATATAAATGTTTTTACAGTTTACGAGAGGGCGAAATTTTTATAATTTTTTTAATTTTTCTACCTTGCGAACACTTAGATTTTAAGCAAATTTAAAATTATTGTGATTTTTTTAGAAGTTGAATTTTAAGTTTTAAAGATTTCAAAATATGTCGAAAAAGAATCTGTAAGATTTGAAAACAATTCCTTCAGATTAAATTTTTTTATTTGTGGACGTTTCAGTAGTTTTCAAAAGAATCGAATATTATTAAAATCTTCAGAAGATTTCAAAAAGTTAAAAATGATATGTACATTTTTGAAGATTTCGAACATTTTTTAGAAAGTTTTAAAAAGGAAAAAACTTAAAATGTTTAAATATTTAAAAAAAGGATAACCTTCTTGAGAAAGGAATGCCCCGATACCTACGTGTAAAGCATCGAGTTTTATAACAAATTGCTTTTTTGTAATTTATGTACCTCAACCTCTGATATCCAATAAAAGGGGTGATTTTGCTCTTCAAGGTCAATAATATTTCCTAGTGGAAAAGTTCTTAATGAATTTTTAAAATTTGACCTTTAAAAACACGTGAAGGGCAACTTCAAGGTCAAAATGAAGGTCACCATTGAATTCCTCGTTGAAATTTACTTCAGGAAAGACCTTCACTTTTTTGAAAAATATTTTACCTGAGGAAATATCCAATTGTCCCGGGACTTTTAGGACACACTGTTTGAAGAAAATGTTTCCCACCGAACCTTTAAAAATTGTGTCCATCATCATCTAGAAAGTTGCTGACGTATCTTTAAGACAGAAGGACAATTTCTCGAATTTGAAATAATATAAATATTTGAAATATTTGAAATAATCTTCATGTGTATTAAAACATGTATTTTTTTGTAATTCTGGATCCATAGGCTTCTGACGGAATCCAAAGCCTAAATAAAATCCTGAAAAGAACTTTGCCTTTCCTAAGTGGTTGAGTATATCATCGGATATTAGTAGCTGGTATTCTGTTTTAATTGTCTCGTTTAGCTTCCTAAAATCAATGACTCTCTGCTTTGTAGAGGCATCATCTTTATTCTGAACCACGTTTATCTGGCGAAAGATAAAATTTATCTGACGAAAATGTTTATTTCACATATGTGATATGTCAAACAGCTGCATATAGGTTCACCGAAAAAATTTCCTCCATAAATTTGAAAATCGTCGGGGTGGTAATTTTTTAAATATTAGTTTATACTTTATAGTGAACCCTTAGCCAAGTTTAGCCCTTTAATTTCGTGGAACAAACCTTTAGTTTCTTTCGACCCTGACGAAGACTTCGAAAATTGTTAACAAACACTATGAAATGTAAGCTAACCAAAGTGCAGCCTATGTATTCTATAAGTGCAGGTGAATGATTTCTTAGTTGAAATCATTTTAATAAAGTGGAACGATCAAAAAAATTAATACCGCGAAGATTTTCAAATTTATGTTGGAAACTTTTCGGTAAACCTAGGCGAAGCCGTTTGACGTATCACATATATCAAATAAATATTTTCATCAGATAAATTTTAGCTTTCGTCAGATAAATATAATCTTTCGCCGGATAAATTTTATCTTTCGCCAGATAAACGTGCTACAGCGTTTTTATCCAATTTAAATATAAAATGTATTTCTGGGGTTTACTGTGTGAAGATTGATTTCAGCTTTATAACACTCTGGTTGGCAAAAAGTAGGAATGTCAATGGGTCTCTTATCTTTCAAGATAATTTTGTGTTATCTTAAATTTATGAATGAGAGAGGAACTCCTTCTAAGTTTAAAATATTGTAATAACTTTCAACAATTTTGTTTATTCCTTTTCTGTATTTTTTGTCAGTTTCGGGCAGTCTTGCATTTGTTCGGGGAAGTTGCAGTCTCTTGTTTAATTCCTTCATTTTAATAAACTAAACATAGTCATTTGTTCTGTCTAAATTGAAATCAAAATTCGTAATTTGTGATTCCGGATTTTGCAAATTGAGTCTGGAATGTGCGGATGAACTATAATGAGCATGTGCCCCTGTTTCTTTTTTACTTGCAAGGATTATGCTTTGGTAAACGATTTTTGAGACCAAAAAGAAAGATCGAGTTCGTCAAACAGCTATTTTGGATACAAATGCAGAGTAAGAGCATTCTCAAAATTTCTGAGAACACTTTTTTTAAGAGCTGAAAATTTTATGTGCGGCTTGTTGTATTAGTTATAGTATTTTCATATTAAAAAAATGAATAAAAAACAAACAAGCGAAAATGAACATTTTGAGCTAAATAGCGCACGATATGAAAAAAACCAAGGAAAGAAAAAATTTGTTTTTTGACAGCTATACAAGATCGCACAAAAAATAATAAAAAATCAAAAATTCTATTTTGCGGTCTCTCTATGAAAGATAAGAAAATATTAATAAACAAAAGTGGTGCACTCAAGAATGATCTACAAATTCGACAAGAATCACTGTTTGATAGAATGCGTCGTTTTTGTTTTATTTGTAAAAAGCTACATTAAAATCAACAAAATTAAAGTTTTTGACAAAGAACAAATGCTAAGAAAAAAGAAATTCATAGAAAATATTCACCGAAAAATTGTCTGCAAAGTTTTATTGATCAAAAAATAATCATTTTGAGAATTTTACAGTATCAATAGAGTTTCTGATTTTTGTGCCCTTGAGAAATACCAAGACCGGTTTTTAGGCTCTAACCCTTAACGTTAAAAAGCAACCCTTCAATGCCACACTGATATGACATTGTCAAAAAATAATCATTTTGAGAATTTAACAGTTTTAATAGTGTCTGTGATTTTTGGACTTCTCAGAAATTTCAAAACCGACTTTTGGGCTCCAATCTTTAACGTTAAAAAACAAACCCTTGCCGCAACGCAGATGAATTTCTCAAAAAATAATCTTTACTCGAAATTTTATATGTTGTATAGTCTCTCATTTTCGGGCTCCTTGAAAATTTTTATTTAAGTTTATATGCATGTTTTGATTTTTTACATGTAGGGGTGGTTTTTGCAAAAAGTAAGTTTTAAGAATTCGAGAGCCCAAGAAAGGGCAAACACTGTCTTGTAATTTGTTTTTTCCAGGTTTGATTTTTTCGAAGGCGGTGATTTTTTACGTAAGGGTGGTTTTTGAACATTTTTTGTAATGCTTAAGAGGGCATAAAATAAGTCTTAAATTCTAACCCGATTTTTTTCTTCATATTTCATGTTTGGTAAGGGGGTGGTTTTTTTGTACACAGAAGGTGGTTTTTGGAATTTTTTTCATTACATTTGAAAGCCCAAAATAAGCCTAAAGTTTGGGTGTAGTTTCGATTGTGGAGGTGCTAGCTTGATGGACAAAAGTTAACACAAAAAATGACATTTTTGGTAAAAAGACACAACATAAAAAAAATGTTAATTAATAACATAATTTGCCTACATTATATCTACAAGTTGGCCTTGAATCTCTTTTTAAGATTATGCGTAGCTTTTATTTCAATTGTAAAAAATATTATGAAGAATGGAAAAATTAAATTTAAACAAGATAAAGTAAAATGTTTGATAACAAAATTATACGCTTAAATTAAATTTACAAATCAACTTGTGACTATTTTTAGATAGGACCCGTACTTTTAACTTTAATCGTGAAAAATAACCACAAAAATATATTTTTTTTTTACACACAAACTTCAGAGGTTAAAAAACATTTTTAGCTAATGTAGAACCTTCTTAAATATTAAGAGAAAGAGGGAGATATATTTATTATTTAAAAAGAGCATATGATTCATAAGTATGAAACCTGTGTTTGTATTTGGCGTAAACAGCTTGAAGTTTATTTATGATTAATGACGCATTACATTTTAACGTTGCAAAAAATATTATTTCAGACGTTTATACACGTGCCTGTTATTATTTTTAACCATTTAGATAATATTTAGATAATATTTAATAATAATATTTAGATAATATAAATTTTAATAATAATGCATAATCATTTAATCTGTGCTGGGCTTGAAAGAACACGGTTTTTTGTCAATAATGGCTTTCAGTAAAAATTGTTTTATCAATCAAGTGCCATTTATATTTAAAAATGCTGATGTTAAAAAAAAAATTATAACACAGATGGCAATGGGTATATGGGGCGTTATTCCTGAACTGCCCCAACTTTAAAAGTCATTTATTCGGTTTTCCTTTACATCTTCAGACTTTGTTTGCCTATATGATAGTAGCATGCTCACCAACTTATAGAATTTTACTACCATTCCTCTTTTTCGCACATTGTTTGCTTCTTTGAACTTGAGGCTTTTTGACTGTCTTCGGAAACAGATCATGTCCTGCTACGAATGAAATTTTTTTTATAATAGGATCAATGAATCTAGTTTCTAGTTTTTCGATCATCTCTGCGTGATCTTCTTTTGAACTGAAAAGAATGACTGTTTCCTAAAAATTATTCTTAGTCCATTCAAAAAACTCCATCGCAGTTAGGATTGGATTCTGTGCTGAGGGCTGCAAGCTAGATTTTGCCGAAAGTCTTTTCAAATTTCCACCAATCCCGCCATCTGTACCTTTTCCATATGCAATTGCCTGGAAATGAGTTTCTGCAAAAAATTCCACAATCTTTTTTGTGATTTAAAAGATTCATGAAGTCATATTTATATTTAAAATTCTGCGCAACCATGTCTGTTACGTAATAAATGTTGTTATTAACGCTGAATTCCTTGAGGAACTTGTTGATGAGCTTTTGAAATATGTACATAGCTACAGTGGCATGTCTTACACAATCTGAGATGATGGCCATGCTAAAATGCTTCAGCTCGTTTCTATTTTTCGAATAAATAACTACTGTAAATATAGTTGCTTGATTATTATTCCAATGCAAAGATTGTGCAGTATTTTGAATGATGAAAGCATAATTTTCAGCTAAGTCAAACAAAATTAAGTACTGTCCTTCTTTTATTATAACTTTAAGGTGCTTCAAAAACAAACCTTGTTGTTTTGCATAAAATGCGTGAGATTTCATGTTTTTTAATTTAGTGCAAAATGCTTCTACGAAAGCATCAGCATCTGCTATTTCGGTCTTCAAAGTGCGTCTACTAGTTTGCTGTCAAAGTTCATATATCACTGTGTCGAAACTATTTTCATCCAATAGATCAGTCAGGTATTTTTTTAAATTTTCAATGTCAGGACAGGATTCGCATTTGTTAAAATGACCACTTTCACCTGTTACAGCTAAAATGCAGTGTTTTGTTTTTAGTTGTGTGAATTTCAAAAATCCAACCTTTAGGTTTTCATGTAGGTCTGCAAATCTGGCATATAATTCTGAAAGATTGCACACAATCAGTCTTTTCTGTACTTGTTTACGAATACCGTCTAGTTTTTTGACAGATGAAATCTTTATTACCAAATTTTTAGTTTCTTCTGACAATTTTCTTGCTCGCTTGGCTTCCGGAAAAGTCAAAACTCCACTTTTAGCAACTAACTCTTTTTTATTTTTCTGCCTTCACGTTTAGATGCACCTAAATTTGCATGATTATCTGCTACTCCGAGACTTTAGCGCAAGGGTGAGTAGACAAATCTTTTTCGAATATATAGTGCCTTTTTGCTATAATTTTTCTTTTATTTGATTCAGGACTTCGAGACCCGCTGAGTAATTTTCATCATTGCATCCTTACTTTGCATTTCTCATTAGCAAGCAAAAATTGGTTTCCTTGTTTATCTCTTTCTCTACATTATTACCAGGCTCTTCTATAATTCTGGTTGGCTGTAAATTAAGAGTTCTACATTCTTTTCTACAAGCACCACATATTTTACTGCCTTTCGACAAATCAGGAAATAATATTTGATGAGATTCTGTTATAAGCCTTAGATCAATTCCTCTTACATGTTTCTCTTTACAGAAAGGATTTGCGCATCTGCTGCAATAACTTTGCATCGAAGACATGGTCAGCGCTAGATGACCATGAAAGGTCTTAAGGGATAACCTGAACTTAGTGAACAAAAACCACAGAAAAGAAGGACAAATAATTTATTAATGTATACAACTAGGAAACAAAAATTAAATGAAAATCATAGAAAACACACAAAAAAAAAATTCTAAACACTACACGTTGACTGCTTTTACCTTTCAGGAGACTAAAGTCAGAGTAGAGTAACGCAGTGTAACGTTTTGTTTGAGGTCAAGAAATAAATGACAGTCTATGTGATTGCCTCTTGTTTTTTGGTACGATATGAGAAACAAAAATCTAGACACGTGGATGTCTTTTGTTTTTCAGCTAACGACTTGATTAAGTTTAATCCAGCCAACGAAAGGACGAATCCTGTATAATTTGTGAACAGTTTAAACTGTTGTTAATTGATTTAAGCCCTCCACAAGTCTGTTTTATGTGATGGTAAGGATAAAAATATATAGCGAAACCTCAAAGAAGGAGACGTGCTGGAAGGGCGAGGGGTGAACGCTCTCTTAAAAAATACTTGTGTTCCCTAATTTGTTTAAAAATATATGCAAAAATTTGTGATGCATTAAGAACCGCTGAAATTAATTGTTAAAAAGTTTCTTTACCAGTCAAAAGTATGTTTGAATTAATCGAATTTGTACGATACAACGTCGGTCGGTGCATCGACTGGACAAAAGTCAAAGTTTCGTTTAAAAATACTTTGAAAAAAATAAAAGCTGTCTGAAGAGTAGAACATGTGAAATAAACATTTTAAATGGCAATCTGTTTATAAAAATTAAAAAATTAAAGAAAATAGATAAGATAAGAAATGACTCATAGAAAATTCAATCCTCATTTGTAGAAAGGAAGTTATGACCATTTGAAAATGCCCGCTTTGCCCGAGGGATGCAAATTTCAGCCCCTGTAGTTCGAGGAGGGATAGTAGCAAAAGTCTTTAAGTTGGTTGAAGGCAATTGGAAGACACGACTTTTTAAGTTAACAAAGAAAAAGAAGGATCATGTTTTTTAAATATTTGATGTGTAATTATTTCATACGAAAGAATACTAATGATGAATATGAGATTAGAAAGTATGACTATAAGTGGTAGAGTGATTGCTGTTATATCGATTTGTAGAAGAGTTAGATGAAAATGATAAGAATATGAATGTTAAATACATGACGGCAGAAACGAAGGTTTTCTTCTAAAACTAATCTTTATGAGATAATTTCAGTAGTTTAAGAATAAACACCTATCGTTTAAATAAGGACGAAGTTTCAAGAAAGGATGCAATACACTTTTTCATGATGACGAGGACGTATGATAAATAATAATATGAGTGATAAAGTAATTATGAATGAGAACATCATCTATAATTTCACATGAATCAAAAACTTTTACTTTGCCAGAAAAATACAGTGGACTATTACTGATACTTATGCAGACAATTCATGAAATATAAAAACTGTATTATAATAGGAAAACTAATTTTTTCAATGTTCTTTTAAGTAGAATTAAAGAAAAATTAAAACTTAGATAAGAGTAATAAATTTTTAGTTATTTTTTAATAATAGTAATCAGTTATAATCCACTACATTTTTCTGAATAGAAAAGTTTTTGGTTCATGCGAAATGATAGATGATCTTCTTATTGATAATTTTGTAAATCATGTTATTATTTATCCATAGTTTTCTTTATCATAAGGTTTATGCCTAAACCATTGATATGATGTCATAAACCTTAATTTGCCATAGCTGGATTGACATTATTCTATGTCATATTCATTAGTTTATTTTTACGTCTCATATAATTACAGTAAAATTGTTTGTAAAATTATTCCACTATACGCATGTACGCATTTTTTTAAATATGAATGTTTTTTCATTGATTATATAATTTTTACCGAAAGCCATTACCAAACAAACCGTCGGTCATTTAATCAATATTTTATTTCAACTTTTATTCACGATTGAAATTGAAAGTTTTTCTGAGAAAAAATATGTAATGCTCATTAAAATCATAAATAAACTTGAAGCTTTGTACATATCATTGAAACATATGCGTTTTGTTTACGAATCATTTACTCTCTTTACCTATTAAATATATTTACATGTTTTTTCCAAAGTTCTAGTAGACGATACGTCATAGACAACATTCTTGTTACCTCTGAATTGTTTGTGTATTAAGAAATATGCTATGAAATTAAATTATTGATAATTATTTAGGAAGAAAGTAATAAATCGGTCCTTTCTACTATAAAATTCATTCCGCAGGTGCTTTAGTGCAAGGTAATATTGCAAATACGGCACTGGAATCACGAAACTGCAATACATGAATTGTAAGTTTTAAAAATCGTGAAGTCACCGTCTCACATTTCAATAAATGTATTACAGAATTTTGAAGACGAAAATTTTACACAAAGAAATTAACGGAATTAATGAAATTTAATAAATTCAAGAGATTCACGGAATTCACTGAATTCAAGGAATTTATCGTATATAAGAAATTTTAACAATTCCTAGAATTAACAAAATTCATGGAATTCGTGACATTTATGGAATTTGCGGAATGCATGGAAATGAAAGAATGTACCAAATTTATAGAATTTGCGAAATTCATGAAATTCACGGAATTGAAGGAATTTACAGAATTAACGAAATTTGCCGATTTAATGGAATTCAAGGAACTCATGGAATAATGGAATTCTTGGAATTCTTGGAATTCATGTAATTCATGGAATTCACGGAATTAATAGAATTCAATGAATTCATTAAAATAACAGGATGGACTGGATTTTTTGAATTTACGGAATTAATCAAATTTATGGAACTTACGGAATTAACGAAATTCACGAAATTCATTGCATTCACGTTATTCATGGAATTGATTGTATTAATGGAATTTATGGAATTCACGGTATTTCAGTAAATCACGAAATTAATGAAATTGATGGTATTCACAGAATTCGATGAATTGATGGAATTAGCTGCAATTACGGAATTTCCTGAATTCAAGTAATTTATGAAATACATGTAATTCCCGGAAAGTACGAAATGTATGGAATTGGAGGAATTCATGACATTCACGGATTTAAAGGAATTTTTAGAATTAACGGAATTCACCCAAATAATGGAATTCAAGGAATTCACGCATTTAATCGAATTTGTGGGGCCTTTGCGGAATTAACGAAATTCACGGAATTGACAGAATATAAGGAATTCATGGGATTCAAGGAAGTTAATAAATTCGAAAAATTCATGGAATTCACGGAATTGATAGAATTCAATGAATTCATTAAAATCACGGAATTGACTGGATTTTTGACATTCACGGAATTAATAGAATTCATGGAACTTACGAAATTACCAAATTTCTCGAAATTAATAGAATTTATGGTATTCACAGAATTCGCTGAATTGATGGAATTGACTGAATTCGCTGATTTCATGCAATTTGCGGAATTCATGGGCTTCAAGGAAGCAATGGAATTAGCTGCAATTACGGAATTTTCTGAATTCAAGTAATTTACGAAATTCATGTAATTCCCGGAATGTACGAAATGTATGGAATTGTAGGAATTTATGACATTCACGGAATTGAAGGAATTTTTAGAATTAACGGAATTCACCCAAATAATGGAATTCAAGGAATTCACGCATTTAATCGAATTTGTGGGGCCTTTGCGGAATTAACGAAATTCACGGAATTGACAGAATATAAGGAATTCATGGGATTCAAGGAAGTTAATAAATTCGAAAAATTCATGGAATTCACGGAATTGATAGAATTCAATGAATTCATTAAAATCACGGAATTGACTGGATTTTTGACATTCACGGAATTAATAGAATTCATGGAACTTACGAAATTACCAAATTTCTCGAAATTAATAGAATTTATGGTATTCACAGAATTCGCTGAATTGATGGAATTGACTGAATTCGCTGATTTCATGCAATTTGCGGAATTCATGGGCTTCAAGGAAGCAATGGAATTAGCTGCAATTACGGAATTTTCTGAATTCAAGTAATTTACGAAATTCATGTAATTCCCGGAATGTACGAAATGTATGGAATTGTAGGAATTTATGACATTCACGGAATTGAAGGAATTTACAGAATCAACGGAATTTACCCAATTAATGGAATTCAAGGAATCCATGGATTATTGAAATTCATGGAATTGAAAAAAATTCACGAAATTTATGGAATTCACGGAATTTATGGAATTCAAGGAATTCACTAAAAACAGGGGTTTTACTGGATTTTCGGAATTAAGGCAATTAATCAAATTTCTAGGGCTTATGCGGAATTAACGAAATTTACGGAATGGACAGAATGTAAGGAATTCATGGGATTCAAGGAAGTCAAGAAATTCGAAAAATTCATGGAATTCACGGAATTGAAGAAATTTACGGAATTTATGGAAATAATAAAATTCCCAGAATTGATAGAATTTACGTATTTCACAGGTCCGTTTCAGTAGCCCCCCCCCCCACCACATGTTTTCACATTCATTTCACATTTATTTCACATTCATACAAACTCCATTGCACCACAAAGTTAAAATTTTGCGCCACAAAACTGAAGGAGTTATTGCAAGTGTGAAGGTGGGGGGGGGGGCTGGTGACACGCCAACCCCCCTTCCCCCCACTTTCGAAAACAT